>CAACVS010000051.1:49896-95944 GCA_900660405.1 Pseudo-nitzschia multistriata | reverse complement strand
TCTTTCTTTCCCCCTGCTCCTCCAAGCACATCCTGTCTTTGATTCTAGGGAACTGTCCCTGGATCATTCGCATTCCCCATTCCGACATCTGTCTCGGAATTCTATGAGTTTAGCACTTCTATAATAACGGGAATCACTCAATAATACCGTACAAAATTCTGGTTACAATTTGGTTACACGCGCTGCGAGAGCTTCTCCACAGTTACTATTTCGTAGAAGTACGTAAGTACTTGATATCCATACTATTTTAGTCGTGAATTTTCCCTGAGCGCGCCTTGCGTGAAGTCGTAGTCTTGGATCGGATGGGGCTTCATCCAAATACAGAAAGCAACTAAAATACAGTAATGCCGATCGATAAATCTGTGCAGCCTGAGCAACTATCCAATCTTGCTTCGTACGAAGTAAAGTAAGTATTCGACAACGCTAGGATGAAATTTTAGCACCAAAATTGTTCTGGTGTGAAAATAGTATTCGTCGTATCATCGTATCATCACAGCGGTACAGTTTGTTGGTGAGACATCATAAAAATCAAATTGTCAATTCTTGGTACCACTTCGTATCAATTTGACCTTTAGCCGTTGGTCGTAAAAGTTAAGTGAGGGTGTTCTGACACAAACGAGTGATTGAAATGAAAGGTAMTGCGCAAAATGAAACGAAATTATTTGGAAAAGCTGCAGCTGTTATGTTGATAGTCGCACTGATCCTTCCACTGGGTGCTTCCATAAATGGCGAAGAAGCCTGTGAAAACAAAGGCTTCGGTATTGAGAAATGTGCCGAAGTAGGTTGTTGCCATTGGGATGATGGGCAATGTTGGTCTTCTGTTGGGAAAAATTCTTGCCATAAGAATAATCTGCTCGAAGGGTACGTGGGTTGGAAAGACGGAGAGATCGTTTGGAGTAATCCGCCTGCGTTTTTCAACGAATTCTGTGAAAAAATGACTGTCGTTTTTGGCGCTGCAGTTTGTGTTACAGAAGAAGCTTGGAAAGAGAAAACCAAATGCGATCACATTGTGAACGTCTTTTACCAATACTTGGACAATGATGCCAACGGAGTACCTGATGATCCCAGAGTCCACGCCGAGATAGTAGATAAGAATTATCTGCTCTTTGTTCCTGCTACTGAGGAAGAGTGGGAGGACGCTTGGAGCAAAATGGGATCCTCCTTTCACGACCAGCTGGGTTATATTCAAATGGTAGGAACATGGGAGACAAATCTAAACTCTTGTGTAGTTCCGAGCAATCGAGGGGCCTCCGATACAGATCGTTCAACCTGGTCCGCCTTTATTGATACCGACGACAAGGATTGTCAAGGTGGTCGACCGGATTACGGGGATGCATCCATAGAGGAAATTTTGCATCTAATTACGGTGGGAGCAGCTGCCGTATATCCTAGCAAGTGGGGGGGAAGCTTTGAGAGCGAAGTAGGTGTTGCCATCGAAGAAGCGAACGGAAATTGTGGTTGGGGACATGACGGTAACTATGTCAATCCATCATCAAACAAATGCTCAGGCCAATACGCCTTCGAAGGGGTATACAACAAAAACTGCCGATCGTGCGAAGTGTGGGTTCTTGTTATGGAAGGAATCTACTGGGCTGTTGTTTCCTACATTGGTGGTCTTTACACTATAGGCCGGGCGGAGTTTGCGATGAATGAATGGTTAATGAGTACCCCCGATAGTAACATGGAAATTACACCCTCTGGTGTTACCAACGCAATCTCCCTGGAAGCCGGTTCACCCGCACTATATGCAATGGTGTCGGACAGTACCTCAGAAGGTCATTTGTGGTTGCCAACAATCATGCCAAATGGCAACTATAAAGGGTTTGATGACAACCCTCCAAGACCAACTTTACCCCCAGCCCCGGACAAGAGTCCAACTTCGTCTCCCACCTACGATGGTACCTCACTCATCACCTCGACTACCACCTCTGGTTGCATTGACGACAAAGACTTTCGCTTCAAGAACAAGGAAAAGAAATCTTGTGAGCATTGGGTGGCCAAGGGTGCCGACAAATTGCACAAAAAGAGAAACGTACGAGCCATCAAGAAAAGGTGCCGAAAGAAGTATAGAAATAAGCGTGTCTGGGAATACTGCCCAGCAACCTGCGCCTTGGTGGACCTGGGAGACTGCGCCTAAAGCTGTGCTGTGCTGGTTGTTTTTGATATCACCAATCGCGAATCTGTTATACAATGAGATGAATGCAAGAAAACAACCGGTTTTATCTGGAAGAAGACGACATGCGTAGTTGCTCCATCTGCAAATGCAAGAGATTACGAAGGCGAAAAAAGTAACTGTTTTTATCTAGCAACATACAACGAATCGCATTTCTTCCTGGATTATTTCCCATTGCAATACAATATCGACGAGTTGCGTTTCCCACCAAAGGCGACTGTTGTGGAATAACTTGAAAAATCATTTAATTGCTATTTAAAGCTTTAATGTCAAAAGGATAAATGTGACCGTTGATGTCCACGAGCGGTGCATGTCTTACTTAAGAGTCGAGTGGCAGACTAGCAACTTACAAATTTATCTTCCTAACACGTAGCACAAACTGTGGTGCAAACATCGGCAGCACTACCGTACAACAAAGATCCATCAAACAATGCGGAACAAATCTTTGCGATTTTCGATGGCTCTTGTTTCTCCAACCATCTGCACGATTTGGATTTTTCGATAACAACTTCATTTTTCATCTTTCTTTTGTACAGAAATCTACTCCGGCCAAATTCTTTTGCACAGAAACCGGAGCAGGAATCAAAACATGCCACAGATGCCGGTGCGTACCCGTTCCGTTTGGACCGGATTTGATACTCCCTGGCTGTACAAATTCTCTCTTGTTCTGATGGCGATTGTGTACCAATGAAACTGCATTTCTTTGTTTCCAAAACACCTCTCTTCTTTTTGAACAAAAATTCTTGATTCAAATCATTGCCAGGTGCAGGTGTGGGACTTTTCTCTGGACATGAGATCGGACTGGGTTCCGGTGTCACCGCCGAAAGCCCATGTGCAATGAAGAGGCCCACATCAGCAAGACACTCTCCACCTGATAGATGATGATCATATTGCGCAAGTTTAAGCTCCACAAAAGGGTTTTCAGTCACATTAGCCAGATGATCGATCGAAACTAATTCATCATAGCTACTATGACATAGGCGTACAGGATAGTCAACTTCGAGARTTGTGTCGTAGAGATCGTTTTGGATCAACGCCGCGCAAATCTTGTCATGGACTCCAGTCTCGTATCCATCGTATTCTGACTGACAGTAATCTTCATTTCCTGCACCAATCGCTCCACGGACGAGTGAAAGGATGTTGGGATTCATGATTGCATCGATAAGACCATCTGCGGATCCTCCCACAAAGCTCAATATTTTTTCATTCAATTTAGCATGCGTGATGTCCACCTCCTGTAGCCACCCAAGCGCTAGATCCCGAACCTCACTCCTTAGCAAATCTTGTCCTGCATTGAAATTAGCAACAGTAGGGTAGGTCGAGGAATACGACAACCCAAAAAGCAAACCAATGTGTACTTGTTGTAAACTTTCAGGCCCGATGCTGTTTTTAATTACATCTATGAGCGTCAAGTCTTTCATGCGAATGGGACCTCCACCAGCCAAAACAAAGTTAGGTTGGACTCCAATGGCTTTCTGCAAGCCGTCTGCAATTGCTATTGATGCGTAGCCTCCCTCACTGTATCCAGCATAAGTTGCGGAATTTCCAATATCCGTATTACAATTGGTTTCTTCCCGAAGTTGTACCTTCGTCTTGAGCCACAGAGGAATAGTGGAAGCAGGATACGAATCTTTGAGTAAATAACCTCTAGGAGCTTGGCTACTCCCGTAACCCGCAAAATCGGGACAAATTGATACTGTTCCCTCTGAAACAGTAGCCATTACACCAAGTATTTGATACAGAATCACCAAACTTGTCTCGAATTGACTTGGTATTTCAATGATCGGTAACGTCGTATAACGGCTAAAAATAAAGCCTGGGAGTTCACCTGGAAGGATTTCGTTGCCCTTCAAGGGGAGTACGACGAGACCAGAGACTTGAAGGTCACTTCCAAAGACACCTTCGCCGCAATATTTTTCAAAAGCGGAGTTATCATACCTAGTTTTGTAATCCGGTTCCATTTTAAGAACTTCGTCGCAAGAGGCACATACTTTCCTCATCTCGAAACCATACTTCTGTTTCTCTCGAAACTGCTCTTTGAAAACATCAGAAAATTGTGGAGGAAAATGGCTAATGGCTCCATCCCAGAGGTCATCGTAAGTACTGGACAAATCGTCTTGCGAAATCTTGACCGATGTACCACAAGGAGTAATCTCTAGCAGCTTGGGATCCTGGAGAAGGGGAAGCAAACGCCGCAAGTTTTCTTCTCCTTTTTCTCCAGTCACAGCTTCAGATTTGAATGGCGCCCCGCCGTCATTGCCGCCGCTTGTTTGTGAATCAGCAACTGTCACGTCGGCGTTGAGTGCAAAGCACAGTAGAGATGATAGGATAAAAGTGTGAAAGAATTTCATTGTTCCAACGCGTGCAGCCCAAAGTAGGTTGTGCGTCTCTAAACTAGAATTGTGAGGATATGGCATTAACTCGTCCTCGCTTTCTCTGACAACGTTTTTCGCACCACCAGCTTTATTAATATTSCTTAGCTGCAGTTCCTAAATATTTGTTGCAAATACGCCCATTTTTTTTTTAACTTCGTTTCCTCTCCGCTGCATGCGACTACTTTTTCTTGAACTTCGTTTTGAAAAGATCTTCTTTCATCCAAAGCGGAGAAGTTTGCTGCTTTGCTACCGGCAGCTGTCATGACAAGAAGTGTTTTTAATCATTTACAAAATATCAATATCGGCGCGTTTCTGACATGCCACAGACACAGAAAAAGAGGACTATTCATTTGTCGAATTGTCATTTTCCAGCAATGACTTCCAGTCAAGGAGGAGAAGTTTCCTGCGTCAGCTGCTTCGTTCTTGGTGTGTTTGATTGCTATTTTTTGTGAGCCAGCTGCTTGGTTCTCTTTGTTCTCTGTCTGGTGTTTGCTGTCCAGTTTTTGGTCTGCAGTGTGCGGTTGTTCTATTGGGTGTTGAGAAGAAGTTTCCTGGAAAATTGAGGCACAAGTAATAAAGTCACATTCCAAWTTTTTTATGCCTGCCATCATTTCAACTCCCCTCGTGAAACAATGCCCACAAGCATACAAAGGAGGGGAAGCTTAAGAGTAGTAGTACTACTAGTAAGTTTACTAGTACTAGTATGATTAGTACTCATCAAAACCAATGGATTTGTGATGTGGGAATATGTGGGAGTGACTATCTATTAGTGATGTAAATTTTTGAGTGCTAGAAGAAAAGTGAGTTGATGCTCTTATTGAGGATTGACAAACTATGAAATCTTAAGATTGATCAGAGTGAAGAYYGAGTGATGTTTGAATCGAATGAGTCAAGTCAGTCATGTGGATCGTCTATAGGACGATTGCTGTCCGTAGGATATCAGATCATGGGTATGACTCATATCTACAACAAATACATATGACACATGCCTATGATTCATACACAGTCTACATTCATGACTCACTCAATCCTATGGATCCACATCAGTGACTTGACTTGTTTGATTGACCCATGTGATTGACTTGACTCATTCGATTCACACATCACTTGATCTTCATTCTGATTGATCCTAGATTTCATAGTTTGTCAATCCTTGATAAGAGCATCGACTTACTTTTCTTCTAGCACACAATTTACATCACTATTAGTTAGTCACTCCCACAAGGATCGAATGAGTCATGAATATAGAGTGTGTATGAATCATAGATATGTGTCATATGTTTGTGTCATAGATATGAGTCATACCCATGATCTGATATCCTACAGACAGTACCCCCGTGATCTGTGATGTGTACACCAAGCAGATCATCATAGCAGAAAAGATGAGGAAGGAGGACATCAGTTGGGTGGAACTATTGCAAAGCGTGCAAAGAGTCTGTGTACATGGCAATTGTGAAGGACCAAACCAAGGGGTTTTGTCAGTGCATCTGCAGGGTTCTTTATTGTGCCACTGATGAACTACATGATATAGAGGTCTTGTTTCCAATCCTATATCACAAAGTATGGTATGTTGATGTGTCATGATTGTTCTGTTGTTGGAACTCTTGAGTTTACAATTTCAATGTAGAATTGTTGTCTTCATACAACATTGTTGGTTGTTGTTGAGGAAAGCCCAGGTCAGCAAGAATAGACCTGAGGTACAAACATTTTTTGTAGTGGAAACAGCAGTGTAGCATTCTGCTTTGGTTGAGCTTTGTGCAGTTTGCCTTYGTGTTTTCAATTTGTATTGCAAATCCTGTGATGGATTTTTGTTTTGGTTTTATATTTGTGTGTGCACATTGACTACATAAGTGATGGTGGTATCTGTAGGTAATGATGGAAATGGCGGAAGATTGTCTAGTACTGGTACTGGGGAGTCTTCAAAGGTTCCATCCTGAAGGTTGTTGTCCTGCAGGATTGTAGTTTTGCAGTATCTTAGACCCCAAGTTTTTGTTTGTCAAAGGTATAGAGCAATGCCTTTGAGATATTTGAAATGCAGGTCCAATGGGTTCAAAGAAAATTTGGACATAGTGGATACAGGTAATCCAATGTCAGGGCAATGAATATTTTATGCATAGAGGATTTTGCCAAGAAGTGTTTGGTAGGCAAATCCAGTTGATGTTTAATTTCTTCTGTTTAGTGAATCCTTCAGGTGGGCCTTGTTCACTAAAGACATGGTCCAAAGGTTTTTCAGGGAGAGGGGCAGTTGGATGACTGAGTAGTTTGTCTTTGGGTGTTGTCCAGCTCTGAGATCAAGCAAATTGGTGGATGTAATCTTCACAAGAAATTTTGATGTAGTGTTTTGTTTGGTTGATATCAACGCCATTTTATGATGTGGTGAGTCCCAAATTCTTKAATGGTAGTATGTGCTTTTCTTTTTGGAGTTGCAGTCTCTTGCCAATGATGTCAAAGATTTCATTTGCAAGGATGGCATTYGGTGAAGATATCAGGAAGTGGTTGACTGGTTGCAACTTTAATATTTTGGTATTTTTGTAGATTGTTTGGGTCCATTTTGGTGGTATGAGTCTGCACCTTTTGGTCATATTTGATATCCTTTTTCTTGTGTAAAGGTTTGTGTACTTCTGGGTTGTGGTACAGTTCTGCACCTTGGTCCATGTACATGTATTTGTTGGAACAGTTTGGTGTGTGGCTATCTACATTTTCTGGAGCCATGTGATTGGAGGAACTTTAGAAAATCAAGCATCACCAATTAAATATTGTTGTGTGAAGTGGTTGGAGATAAGGATCCAACTCATTTCACCATTTAGTATTCCTTCATAATCTTGTGCACACAAAGTTTCTTTTGACTTTGTGCCACTACATGAGAAATGGATGGAGAGGCATTGATACAGGAGGGTAGCTGAATGAGTAGTGTTTTGTCCAGCCAGTGTTTTTGTTTGTTTTGATTGAATTCATGTAGGACAGCAATTTAGAATTGGATTGTTGTGTTTGAATTTGGGGATACCATCAATATGTTTGTGAGCATTGTAGAGGTATTGTCATATGTCCTAGTAGACATTGGTGCCATAGGAGTTGTTCAGTTTGTCCTTTGATGACATGTATTGGAGTAGCATTGAATATCCAGTTGTTGACCAGGTGACCAGGGAGATCTGACAGTAATTGATTCATCTCATGTTCAATATGTCCATGTGCATGTTTTTAATAGACATGTATTTTATTGACAGTGGCAGTAAAGCAATTCTTTACAAATTGATCATCCTCTTGGAGAGCTTGCTTGAGTGCTATCAGCATGTTTGTATGTATTTATATATGAATTGTATTTTCAAGTAGGGGTTTGTGCAACTGGTTGTACTTGCGTTGGGCTATTTGGGAAGTTCAAATATTGCTGAAGAGTTGCGACAAAGTTGGGCAGTTCAAATCTATGTTGAAGGTGGATAAAGTCTTGTTCTTGATAAATTTCTGTTTGGAGAAAAGAAGAGTGTGTACATCCATCCACAAAGTGTTTGCGTTCATTTCTGTCATATACAGTTTGTTTATTGCCTTCGATTAATGCATTTTTTCCAGTATTCCATGAGGGACAGAGTTCCTTTAGTAGGGCAAGTTGTAACCAACATAGATGGGGATTTGGGGTGTTTTGTAGATGTTTGCTTTTAAAGCTTTCTATCTGTGACCGTCATGTAGTTCAATGATATGACAATATTTATCTTTTGAGGTAAAGACAGTGTGGATGACATCCCAAATGACTTGTGAGTCAGTTAATATTTTAGTCTTGAAGGTTGGGTGGAGGTCATCTTCTTGGTTCATACCTAATGTGAATCCACATGGGTGGTTACATTTAGGATGGAAGCTTGGGTAAGGGTGGCAATATTTTCTGAATCGCGAACAATGAGCTGGGAAGCATGTGTACCAATTGACATATATCATATGCTGTGTTGCCTGTGATTTTGTTTGCTGTGGTGCAGAAGTTTGTTATGCTTTGCTGTCTGAGGTCAACAAGGACAAAGTATGGCGAGCATTCCCAAGTGACAAATCCAGTGCAGGATTTTGTGGGTCTTTGTGGTATTGGCAAAGGCCATCAGGGTTGGAAGATGTGTTGAGGATGTCTGACAAAGTATCGGCGGTATGGTATTCATACTGGGTCATGTTGAGCTTGTAGCAATCTTGAACCTGGTTTGGATAGTTCAATGGGACAAACAGAGTGATGTTTAAGCTATAAGTCTTGGCTTTTGGRGCAAGGTGCTGAATCATTGTGGCTTGTTGTTGCATCATGTTTCTATTCTCAGTAAAGAGAAGCATAATGTTTGGATCAACAGCAGGTGGTTGGGTCATGTTGTTAGTATKGGGTTGATTTGTCAGGTTGACTGGAGGAGGGAAAGGTATGTCCAAGAAATTGTCAAAGTTATACACGTCTTTAGAAAAGGGTCTTTCATCAATGAAAATGGGTGACCAGTTAATGTGAAGAACAAGGGTATTTGTATTGTTGCATTTGGGGACAAAGTCAACAGCATAGGTGAGCATGCAAATATTGTTTCCAAGTGCACGGAGTGTGTCTTTTGCAATGGTCACCATAAACAAGGTTTTATTTCCGACAAGATTGCTGATGTAAGTGATGCCAATTGTGTTGACGGTGTGTTCTTTGATATTATCAATTCTCAATTGTTTGATGTGATCAATTGTCAATTGCTGATCAATAAAAGCTTTTCCTTTGTTGGTAAGAAGTTTCCCAAAGTTGAAGGTCATGCTATATGTGTAATTCATTTTGCCGGTCAAGTTGGGGTGAAGTTGATGATTGTGGAACACAATATTGATGAACGATACCTTTGGATGGAAAGGGCAGGCATTGATGCCAGTTGATGTGCTTCTTGTAGGCATAGTGAAATGGAGTTGTGTAGTCTTGAAAGTCTGGATAAAAAGGAAATTTGGAATAAATGATGTTTTGATTTGAATCAAAATATGTTTTATGTCATGATTGTAGTAAAGTGATAATTTGTTGTTTGTTTGTAAAAATATCAGTTTTCATGAGAAGCTTCAAGAATTGTTGGTCAAGGAGAGGTTTTACTGCAACGTGTGATGGTCTTGTACAGTGAGGTGGTCTCAATTCTTGAATGTGGGAATAAAAATAAATGCGTGATGCACAACTGTGGGATTTAATTTTTAATGCCCTTGTGGGAGTTAAGAAATGATGATAGGAGTGTTGTCGCCAAATTTGTTTCAAAGAACAAGAATGTGTGTCTTGAATCAAGATTTTGATTTTGAAACAATGGCAAAAAAATTGGAGCAGAGCTTTGATGATGGTGAATAGGACGAAACAGAAAATCCAGTTTTGTTTCATTCAATGAATGTTGACTTGTCTTTAGTAGTCATCACTGCATATGTGCGATGACAGTTTGTTGTTCAAAGGCTTATGGGCAATTGTATGAGGTAGAGTCGTGTGAAGAGAGAGCACACCAAAAAAATTACCAAGGTGATGGTAGTTTTTATTGGAAGGGTGTCATGACCTGTGGGAGTGACTATCTGATAGTGATGTAAATCAAGTGCTAGAAGAAAAGTGAGTCAATGCTCTTATTGAGGATCAACGAACTATGAAATCTAAGATCCATTGGAGTGAAGATTGAGTGATGTGTGAATTGAATGAGTCAAGTCAGTCATGTGGATCTATAGGATCAAATGAGATACTAGTATGAATGTAGAATGTGTATGAACCAGATGTATGTGTCATAGGTATGTGTCGTAGATACAAGTCATACCCATGATCTGATATCCTATGGACAGCAGACAGCAGAATCAATGGTGAAGACATTGGGTCATTCACATATAGTACATTGAATCCATGCTGACATACTCTATGTTTTTGAGTAGTGGTATGGGYATAAGCATGTAACTACTACTACATAGAATCATCGATATTGAAGTTTGGCGCTGCGTGTGCTTAATTTGGAATATAGAATTTTGCTTGCAATTAAAAGAAAACAACTGCATCAGGGCCAAATATTGAGAACACATCATGCTGCTAGTGCCAGGAGCAAGCTGGCCAAGCAGACTTTAAATAAAGAGAACACATGATGCCAGCAAACACACCAGACAAACTGTCAACAACAACAGGTCCACCACAGCTAGTAGTAGTAACCTACTCTGTATTTTTATCTACTATCACCACAAACTACTAGTCCCTATCATATAACAGTGGTGATTCAAAAATAGCTGATTTAATTGTACATTTTTCATGCTTGATATATGTACTACACATATATAATTAAATACTCAATAACCCCCTATGACCCCATATGACCCCATATGACCCCATATCAATTGCTACGTGTTTTTCTACTACTGTACACCAAATTCCAACCATAAAAAATCAACCATCATGGTTTTAACACAGCAGCAACAACAACAACACATGCCAACTGTAGGAGGCCAGAGGACTAGAACAAGCAACTATACCACTCGGGAAACAATTGCCTTGATGTATGTCATTTTGGAGAGGCTTCCTACTAGTATTGGGTCTGATCAGTGGAATGAAGTACTAGTTGCAACTCATGCTCAGAACTACTATCCTCATGTCAATAGGGATGTTGAAGTATTCAACTCTTCATACAAAAACTATCCCTCTTGGTGATCCACATTGTTGTCCTTTGGCAGTGAGACTGGCCTATAGGACCAAGCATTTGATTGGTGCAAAGACCAATATTGGAGATGGACAGGGGAGAATGCAAGTGAATGAAACACAGGAGTGACTATGTATTATCTTTTGTTGTTCTCTATGATTTCCACACAGTGTTTGGAATCTTTAAGTCTTGCAATGCCTAAGAATACTTCTACATGCATACTAGCTTTTAATCAGTATATCCAAACCAAACATTTCTTATTGATTTCAATGCAGGTCATGGCTTTTATTCCTGTTGCCTTCTTTTGAAWTTTGTGATCATTTTTTATTGAACATGAATATTTTCTATTTATTTTAAATCTAAAGCCTTAACACTGCAACACTTCAACAGACGTTGTGAACCTTAGAAAAATTCAAATAACACAAAGTATGGTGTACCAAATCCAATTTAACACGGTATTAGAACACATAGTATTCCCCTTTACTCCTCTATGCTCCTCCTTAGTCCTWGCTCACTTTGCTGATTTGAATTGGTTTAAAGTTGTTTAGTTGCTGCTGTGCTGTATTGATTGCTGATTGAAAATGGTAGGTTCAATAATGGGATTTGTCCTTTGTTTGTATCCTTGGTGTATGGTTACTAGTTGTATTGTTGGTGTATCGTTATTTGCGTTTGTGCTGGTCCTAATCTTGGCTCTAATCAAAACAAGTTGTTTGCATTGTAATTGAGTAGTACTATACGATGRAAAAAAAAACCTTTTATGTTTCTTATTGGGCATAAATATATTAAGGATGTAATTGATTCATACAGTGCTGGCATGATATTTTTGCAACAAGATCACTTTGTTCTAGAGAACTTTCCTTTCACCATTCTCCTAAAGTCAAATCTTGTCATTCAACATTGGGAACTGTCATTGAATCATCCTCACGCCAAACTCAGACAGCTGTCTTACTAGTGCTGTTGATTGTTGATTCATTGATATGGTGCTCCCAGCAGCAGCCTCATTTGAGGTACCTCCATTGGTGCCATTGACCATGCCTGTATCCCTTTACAAGTTTCTGAGAAGATCTTGCTTGTCTTGCAAGTTTAAGGCTGAGTTGATCACAACCTTTGCTCTGTACAAGTAATGCACCATGTCCTCCATCTTCCTGTGGATAMCACACCCTGACATGTTGCTATTGTGCCAAGCTCTCAGGCATTTAAATGTGAGAGCTCTGATTTTTCCATCTGGGGCAAAGAGAAAGACAATCACTGCAAAAAGTGTACCAGGAAGACCCCCTCCTGCTGCACAGGAACACTTCCTAGTAGTACTACTAGTAGTGTCACTCTCTGAATTTCAAACTTCACGTGCACACCATCTCTTCTTGTTGTATAGTTGAGAGTGAAGCAGTAGTACTACTATGCAAGTGTTTCTTGGATTGTTTAGCTTTCTATAGTTTGAGATTTGATGTGCTGACAAAGAGCTTGTACTAGTACTACTACTACCAGGCTAGTAGTACTACTACTAATGAAAACAGTCCAGTCCCTAAAAAATTCGAACAGTCTGTCCTTTATCCGTTTCGTGTACTACTTTCCAGTAGTAGTTCTAGTTCTAGTAATTTGGTCATCCACTATCAATAAAATGATAGCACAACCATCAATTTCATATCAAAACAAAATGACATACTCAGAATCCTCATTAAACACTGATATAGATGTATGTGTGAAAGGTCATTTTACGTTTGATGAAGTTCACCACTAGTAGTAATTGAAAGTTGAATAGCTTTGATACAATTATGCAGTAAAATAACAATTGAGAAAAAGTGCTGGGGTGATATTTTTCTATTTTCGACCACACATGGAATATGAGTTTTGATGTGATGCACACCCCTCTCTCAATTATGGCCCCTGGATGGTGAGCTTCATCGGTATCATAGATATGGGTTGAGCAGTGGAAACTGACATCTACACATATGATGCTTATGAGTAGGAGTGGACAGCTGGAGGCGGCTGAGCAGCAGAAGGATAACTGCTTTAGCTGGAGCCGGCGGATTGTGTGACAGCTATTGATTTGGTGCAGAGATGTCGAAGCGGAAGAGATCTTGACTGAACGAAGGATCCGTCCGAAGGAGTTCTGTACAAGAGACAGGCCAGAGCAAACTGAAGGGTGCAAGGTGAGTGACTTCCGGAAAGAGGCCGCGATAATTAGAGCTAGCAGGAGGAGAGCTCGTGTTTCGTCAGAAGTATAGAACAAGACAGAGAACACGATTGTTTGACTCGAACAAGCTTCCCCAATTCAACCATCTCAACATCGGTGGGGTTGGTTTCAGACTTTCGAGAACAGTGTTTTGCGGCGCGAAATGTACGAGCCAAGCGGGATAAGCTCTCTTCCTCCCGATGGATGCATTGTATTCGAGGAACAGAACCCCCACAACGCCCAGAATATGTGGGCATTACGAACCCGTCGCCGAGTGGATTCCGAATCCATTTGCTTCTGCTGGTCGCACAGCGARACAAACCCGCGGGGCAATGGATCCTTTTTCTGGCACCCAATGATTTCGTCAACAGGCTTTGCCCACGGATCGACGGGGCAAACGAATCCACTCGGTGCGTGCGACGCGTTGCACGGAACAGAGTTGGTTCCTCGTGCAATACTCCGTGCTCGTCCGCTTCCCAAACCGTCTCTTCTCTCTGGAAGAACGCACCGGGGAAGCACAAAGCATCCACGGATGCGGCTTCCAAAAAGGCAGCCGCCGCAAGTTCCGGATAGGATAGGATAGGCAAAACAGCCACCCGGCATCGCAGACGCTGCCGATGGAAAAGCCCCCGTTTCCAAACACACAACCGCACCGCACTGCACCGCACTCTACGGCACCGCACTCTACGGCACCGGCCGGGCGGCACGCGGTGGCTCTCTCGCACGGTCCGAGCCGGGCAGCGGCGGAAGCAGCGGCTCGACGACGATCACGTCGCCGTTCTCGATGGCCTCCCCGAGCCGCGCGGGCCGTCCGTTGCGCCACACGCGGAGTGCACTTGCTTCTTCTCCGGCCCCAAAGCCCCCGCGGACCGTTCGGAGGTCGCCCAGGACGTCCTTCACGAGCGAACCGGCCGGGAGACCCAGGAGCCGGCCGGTTTCGTTCGAAGCCGAGAGCGGTGCCCCCGCCAGAAAGACGTACACGTGGTTTTGCACCAGGCCCCGGCGGGTTTCTTGGAGGGCGTGGATGTACGGCCCCGGGGTTCCGGCGTCGGCGGCGACCGGCAAAGCCCTGCTGCCGCCGGCGGCGGGCTCGGGGGTGGAAGGTTGGCCCCTCGGCGAGACCACCAGGGCAGACGACGAAAACGACGGCGATCGACCCGGACCGTCCGGATCTCCGGCCGGCGGCAGCATCGCGGCTTTCGGAAGGGAGGATGCCGATCCGCTGGCGTTGCTGTTGCTGTTTCCGGTGAGCTTGTACGAGGAGTGCGCGGCGACCCCAAACTCGGCGAGCTCGTGCATCTCYTGGCTGCGCACCTGTACCTCGAAGAAGAAGTCCTGGTGGTTCCTCGTGATCCTGGAGGTGTGGTGGAGGCTCTGGTATCCGTTTGGCTTTGGGTTTCGGATGTAGTCCTTCACCCGTCCCACGTCCGTCTCGGGCCACCTGGAGCGGACCAGGTGGTGGACGTAGTAGCAGAGCATTCGTTCCCKTTCCCGCGTGGTCTCGTCGGACTCGCAAGGATCGAGTTTCCGGGCCTTTAGAACGACGCGCAGGGCCACCCCGTCGTTGACCTCGACGATGGACAAGCCGTCGGTGGATCGCACCATCTGGCGCTGCCGCGGCTTGCCCTCCTGGGTGGTTGCGACGGAAACGGTTCCCCCGTCGCCGTCCCCGGTCCTTTCCACGCCCTTGTTCTTCGAGTCCGAGCCTGGGTTCGAGTCCGAKKYCGAGTCCGAGCCCGATGCCGACGCCAGGATCGGACGGATCCGCGTCYKGAGCAGYTTTTTCCAAAAGGAGTAGGGTTCCTTGACGCGCGAGGCCACCTCCAGGCTCTCCAGCTCGAACATGAGAGAGAGATCCTCGCAGAGGAGCTGCTCCAGCTGGTTGGACAAAAAGCCGGAGAGGACCTCCATGGCCGCCCCGTGCTCCCGGAAGAGGGARGACGAGGCGGAATACTGCCTCGGGTATAGGATCCGAAAGGCCCCCGACTCGAGCTGCGTGTGGAGCCGGTGGAGGCCCATCTGCTGCGCCAGGCCCGCGTATATCTTGAGGGAGTCCTTCGCGGCCAGGACGACCTCGGGGCTCTTTCGCCGAAAGCCCCCCCTCCCGGAATGGATCTCGGAGTGTTCCAGGATCCCCTCCAGCCGGAAGAGGGAGGCCGCGCACCGGATCGCGAGGGCCCTCCAGTCGTCCGTGAGGCTGAGCATGAGGTTCCGCACCGAGGCGTACTCGTCCGCCCCCAGCGGGCGCTTCCGCGGCCCGGAAGGGGGGGAGGCGAGGGTGAGGCTCGACAAGATCTCGATCCGCTTCAGCTTCGAGGCGGCCCCGGCGAGGCGCAGGGATTCCTCCGAAAAGACGCCGCCGAGGGACGCATCGGCCGGCCCGGGGTCGGCAAAGAGCCGCATCGGCGCCGGAGTAGCGCCGTTTYCCCCCTCGCGGTCCCCGACCAGGACGATGGCGGGTTCTCCGCCGGTGCCAGAGGCGGGGGGATCCCGCTCGGTGGCGTTGTCGCCGTTGCTGTCGCCGCTGCTGTCGCTGTTGTTGTCGACGTTGCTGCCCCCGCTTGCCGCAGAGGGCAACAGCCTTGGCCCCGGTTTCTGCACCGCGCTGGTTTCGTCGCCCGCGCTTTCCMCGGCGAGTGCGTGCTGGACCCCCTCGCAAACCCCGTCGCAACCCTCGTYGTAGACCCCGTCGTAGCGGGCATCGAAACACTCCGAATAGTGCAGGATGCTGGCGAGCAGCACGTCCTTCGTGACGAGGCAGCCCGCCTCGGGGTGCTTGCCGCTGGCGTCCATTTCTCGTTCTCGTTCCCGTTCTCGTTCCGCGTGGTGGCGACCGGCGTCGATCGAGTCGTCGTCCAGCTTCAGGAGCAGCCCGCAGAACCGGACGCAGCCCGCGATCTTGGCCACGGTGCGGCTCCGCCTCCCGCTGCCCTCGAAGCCCGGCGAAGCGCAGCACCGGTGCAGGGCCAGGACGACGTCCCGGACGTCGGCCTCCGAGAGGGCGATGCCTCCCCGGAAGGAGCGGAGGGAAGCCTCCAGCCACCGCACGTCCTTCCGGACCCGCCYCGAGGCGGCCTCGCGCGAGGAAAAGGACTCCGACTCGTGCTTCAGGAGCTCCAGCCAGGGGGGAAGGCCGGGGGCCGCAGGTGGCGCGGGCGGTGCCACCAGAAGGCCCGGGGTTTGGGTTTGTCGTTGGGTTTGGGCGCTGCGGCTTCGGCTTTGGCCGGGGGGCTCGCCGAGAAAGGGCCCGAGGCCCTCGACGGGGTCGTCCGGGTTGGTAGCAAAGGCCAGCGGCCACGTATGTTTGTTGCGGATGTGCTTGTGTGGATTGCTGTTGCGGATGTGATTGCTGTTGTGTGGATTGCTGTTTTGTGGATTCATGGGCGGTGCACCAAGGGGGTGCCCCCGGGGCAACACGCCCGTTACGGCAGGCGGGCCAAAGGCAAAGGCCACCGCCACCGGGGAATCCTTCCTCCATGCGGAGACMACGGCGATTCCGGCCACCGCGAGGGGCACCAGGAAGGACCCCCCGTGGTCCGCGCAGGGGCGAACCAGGTTTCGGTGCAGGTGCCCCGATCGGGGTTCGTTCCTCGGGCGCTTCCGGGACCTCTTCTCCACCGGCCTTCTGCCACTGCCGCCACTGCCCCGGAAGGGCGGGCAAAACAAAGCTTTCCATCCCGTGGCACTCGGGTTCATTGTGTGCTGGATTCCTTCCGTTCTTGTGCGGTTCCCATTCGGTGTGGTGTTCTCGGTGGACGAACAATACTGTATTTTTGCAATCTTTCCTGCCCTTTTGTGCAAGGTCGAGGACTCGAACAAAAGATATACTGTGCAGGTACTTTACCAACCACTTGCGAAGAAGACGAGATGGGCCTCGACGAAGAAAGACACCACACACCAGCAAACGAATGAATCGTGCCGTGTCGTACGGTACATGCGCTGCGTTCTCGCGGTGGTACCTACGATCAGGGGTCTACGATACGGTACGTACGGTACCGTACGTCGTGGTTTCCATGGGTTTTGCGAAACACAACACAACAGCGCACACATCACGGTCCGCGTCGGAACAGGTTTTGCCGGGCCACGTTCGTTCGTTCCTGGACTTCGGATCCGATTCCATTGCGCATAACGTACACGTCACACACCATCATGAAAACAAAGAACCCTGCTACCTACGAGGAGTTACCCCGAAACACGGGTAGTTTTATCATCCTATCTTTCGTATGAATGAAGAATAGTTATAGTTACCGTAAACAAGCAATAATTTCCGTGATTCAAACTGTTCACGGACGTACCGTACCGTACCGTACGTACCGGTACGAGCAACCGAGTACGAGTGAGCACGAATACGAATACTCGTTCCGCAGGTTGTCCGTGTCCGGACCGCGGAACCAACTGCTTCCAATGGAATGGAATTCGATTCGATTCGATTCGATTCAAGCTTCCAAAGCCATGCTTGTTTGTTCGCGATGCAATGCGAATGGCGACGACCCGCCGGGGCATCCACCGCGGGAGGAAACGGCGCACGAACCCAATGCGATGCGGCAGAAGCACCACTCACCTTTCGCCACTAGCAGCGTTTGTTCGGGCAACAAACAAACACATCCTTCCGATCCGCACCGAGCATCCATCCATCCATCCATCCATCCGTCCATCTTGCCGGCCGGCCCGGCATGCATGGTTGTTGCCCAGAACGATCGGTGGCTGGTGTGTGTGTGCTGGTTGGCGGTGCCTGCCCGAGCGAGAGAAACGGAACAAGGCCGCCGCTCGTTCGTTCGTTCGTGCGGAGGGCACGAGCGCCGGGGGATCGGGCCTTTTGCCAAAGGTGCTTTCTCGAAAGACGTTGCTGTGCGTTGCGTTGCGTTGCGTACGGCAGGCAGGAGGAAGGCCGCCAAGGGCTTCGGCTCCCGGTGCCGCTCCGGATCCAGCAGCCGGTTTCGCTTCGATGGTTGGTTTGTTCACGAGGGAATCCCGAGGATCGTGGAGGTCACCTCGGATTCCTGGTAGAGGGCCTTTCGCAGGGCCTCGGTGGACTCCAGCTTGACGGTTTGCATCGCGAGGTCTCGGCGCCGCTGGTCGCCGAGCAGCCATATCTTGGTCGGCAGGGGGGTTCCCTGCCGAAGGTCCCGCTCGTCCCCGTGTTCCGTTTCGAGTTCCGTTACGAGTTCCGTTTCGTCTTCGTCGCCCCGCGCTTCGGGAGCCAGCGGAAAGGCGCGTTCCCAGTCGGCCCTCGGGTTGCAACCCGCGCCATTGCCATTGTCATTGCCATCACCAATGCCATTGCCATCACCATTGCCATCACCATTGCCGTCGCCGCCGTCGACGGGAAGCCCCGCCGGGGGCTCGTCGCTCCACGTGTTGAACAGGACGACGGACCGGCCCCACTCCTCCTCCGGCGCAAACTCCGGCGATCCCTGGACGAACCGGAGCAGCCAAAAGTCGGTCGGCCGCGGGACCGCGTGGAGGGAGTCCCCCCGGAACCGGAGGAGCCGCCCCGGGACCGCCGGCACCGTGACCACCTCGACCCCGTCGTCGTCGTTGTTGCTGTCGTCGTTGCTATCGTCTTCGTTGCCGGTGGCACGAATGTCGCGGTTCTTCCGGAGCAGGTCCCCCCCGGAACGCCGGTTCGGAAAGACGCACGTGGGTCCCCGGACCCTGCTTCCGACCGAGAGATACAGCACGTGGCCGTTGCGGGGATACCGGAAGCCGCCGCTGGGGACGGGTGCGCCCGGGGTCTGCTCCTGCTTTGCCCGGTATTCGTCCACGTCCGCGTGGGCGTGGATCGCCCGCCACTCCCTCCGCGTCCAGTATTCCACGTATTTTGCGTCGTCGTCGAGCTCGGTGAGAATCGAGTCCAGGACCTGCTCGATCGCGCTGTGGCCGTGCTTCGTTCYSCCGCCCGCGTCGCTCTCCGGTGATCTCGAAAACACCTGGTGGCCCAGGCCGATCCGGATGGATTCCTCGTCCAGCAACGGTGCGAGGCGTTCCGGATCAATCACGTTGCTCCACACGTCGACCGTGYTCGGTGGCGATCCGGGATGYTCCGGAGAAGAACAAACGCCGGCTTCGCCTCTGCTCTTGGTGCTGCCGGCGGGGCCGYCGCGGACGAGGCCGAGGGCCGCCGGCGGACGGAGGGACAGCAGAAGAACCAGCCGCAGCAGCGTGGCTAACATCGAAGCCGAGCCGAAGAGCGAACGGCAGACGGGAATCCTTGTCATGGCACAACGGTYSGTTCCAATCTTGCTGTGGTACGGTGCGTTCGGAACTTTGCAGTGCAATCGTGTTCACCGATGGAAATATTCGACAATGATGGTTGTGAGGATGGTGTCTCCCAAGACGTTGTCAATGATTCTCACCGGTAGCAGTACCGTAGGGGAACTAACTAGGGCGCGATTTCGGACGAGGGATGATGTCCAGTTTGTGATGGGACGGGAGCGAGGTAGCACCTGTGCTAGCTACGTAGTACGTACAGGTACGCGTCGTACGAGCTACTAGCAGACGTACGTGTTCATAAATAACTGTACTGCCATACCCGACAAGTACTACTCACTACGAGTACCCGTACTCGTACTCGTACGCGTACAACTTCTCTATGATACGATACATGGTACTGTAATGTACGGTACAGTACTGTAATGGAATACTGTACAGTATGATATGTACATAGTACTGATACTTGCAGTAGGGTCCTAATAATCTCTACTGCACTTTCACATCTCTTCGGTGCAGCTTTATTTCGTACGTAGTACGTACGCTACTCGGGATTTAGCCTCACACCTATGAATCCTACGTTTACTCCATAGCATGTATGGAACGTTCTGGGCGAGAACGGGAATCATGTCTATCATTTGACTTCTCCGAACAAATAGGTGGGAAGTACAGACTACCCCTACCTTGTTACCGACGTTTACTAAAACAGTTCGGCCACAAGAAAAGATTNCACCAGCAAACGAATGAATCGTGCCGTGTCGTACGGTACATGCGCTGCGTTCTCGCGGTGGTACCTACGATCAGGGGTCTACGATACGGTACGTACGGTACCGTACGTCGTGGTTTCCATGGGTTTTGCGAAACACAACACAACAGCGCACACATCACGGTCCGCGTCGGAACAGGTTTTGCCGGGCCACGTTCGTTCGTTCCTGGACTTCGGATCCGATTCCATTGCGCATAACGTACACGTCACACACCATCATGAAAACAAAGAACCCTGCTACCTACGAGGAGTTACCCCGAAACACGGGTAGTTTTATCATCCTATCTTTCGTATGAATGAAGAATAGTTATAGTTACCGTAAACAAGCAATAATTTCCGTGATTCAAACTGTTCACGGACGTACCGTACCGTACCGTACGTACCGGTACGAGCAACCGAGTACGAGTGAGCACGAATACGAATACTCGTTCCGCAGGTTGTCCGTGTCCGGACCGCGGAACCAACTGCTTCCAATGGAATGGAATTCGATTCGATTCGATTCGATTCAAGCTTCCAAAGCCATGCTTGTTTGTTCGCGATGCAATGCGAATGGCGACGACCCGCCGGGGCATCCACCGCGGGAGGAAACGGCGCACGAACCCAATGCGATGCGGCAGAAGCACCACTCACCTTTCGCCACTAGCAGCGTTTGTTCGGGCAACAAACAAACACATCCTTCCGATCCGCACCGAGCATCCATCCATCCATCCATCCATCCGTCCATCTTGCCGGCCGGCCCGGCATGCATGGTTGTTGCCCAGAACGATCGGTGGCTGGTGTGTGTGTGCTGGTTGGCGGTGCCTGCCCGAGCGAGAGAAACGGAACAAGGCCGCCGCTCGTTCGTTCGTTCGTGCGGAGGGCACGAGCGCCGGGGGATCGGGCCTTTTGCCAAAGGTGCTTTCTCGAAAGACGTTGCTGTGCGTTGCGTTGCGTTGCGTACGGCAGGCAGGAGGAAGGCCGCCAAGGGCTTCGGCTCCCGGTGCCGCTCCGGATCCAGCAGCCGGTTTCGCTTCGATGGTTGGTTTGTTCACGAGGGAATCCCGAGGATCGTGGAGGTCACCTCGGATTCCTGGTAGAGGGCCTTTCGCAGGGCCTCGGTGGACTCCAGCTTGACGGTTTGCATCGCGAGGTCTCGGCGCCGCTGGTCGCCGAGCAGCCATATCTTGGTCGGCAGGGGGGTTCCCTGCCGAAGGTCCCGCTCGTCCCCGTGTTCCGTTTCGAGTTCCGTTACGAGTTCCGTTTCGTCTTCGTCGCCCCGCGCTTCGGGAGCCAGCGGAAAGGCGCGTTCCCAGTCGGCCCTCGGGTTGCAACCCGCGCCATTGCCATTGTCATTGCCATCACCAATGCCATTGCCATCACCATTGCCATCACCATTGCCGTCGCCGCCGTCGACGGGAAGCCCCGCCGGGGGCTCGTCGCTCCACGTGTTGAACAGGACGACGGACCGGCCCCACTCCTCCTCCGGCGCAAACTCCGGCGATCCCTGGACGAACCGGAGCAGCCAAAAGTCGGTCGGCCGCGGGACCGCGTGGAGGGAGTCCCCCCGGAACCGGAGGAGCCGCCCCGGGACCGCCGGCACCGTGACCACCTCGACCCCGTCGTCGTCGTCGTCGTTGCTATCGTCGTTGCCGGTGGCACGAATGTCGCGGTTCTTCCGGAGCAGGTCCCCCCCGGAACGCCGGTTCGGAAAGACGCACGTGGGTCCCCGGACCCTGCTTCCGACCGAGAGATACAGCACGTGGCCGTTGCGGGGATACCGGAAGCCGCCGCTGGGGACGGGTGCGCCCGGGGTCTGCTCCTGCTTTGCCCGGTATTCGTCCACGTCCGCGTGGGCGTGGATCGCCCGCCACTCCCTCCGCGTCCAGTATTCCACGTATTTTGCGTCGTCGTCGAGCTCGGTGAGAATCGAGTCCAGGACCTGCTCGATCGCGCTGTGGCCGTGCTTCGTTCYSCCGCCCGCGTCGCTCTCCGGTGATCTCGAAAACACCTGGTGGCCCAGGCCGATCCGGATGGATTCCTCGTCCAGCAACGGTGCGAGGCGTTCCGGATCAATCACGTTGCTCCACACGTCGACCGTGYTCGGTGGCGATCCGGGATGYTCCGGAGAAGAACAAACGCCGGCTTCGCCTCTGCTCTTGGTGCTGCCGGCGGGGCCGYCGCGGACGAGGCCGAGGGCCGCCGGCGGACGGAGGGACAGCAGAAGAACCAGCCGCAGCAGCGTGGCTAACATCGAAGCCGAGCCGAAGAGCGAACGGCAGACGGGAATCCTTGTCATGGCACAACGGTYSGTTCCAATCTTGCTGTGGTACGGTGCGTTCGGAACTTTGCAGTGCAATCGTGTTCACCGATGGAAATATTCGACAATGATGGTTGTGAGGATGGTGTCTCCCAAGACGTTGTCAATGATTCTCACCGGTAGCAGTACCGTAGGGGAACTAACTAGGGCGCGATTTCGGACGAGGGATGATGTCCAGTTTGTGATGGGACGGGAGCGAGGTAGCACCTGTGCTAGCTACGTAGTACGTACAGGTACGCGTCGTACGAGCTACTAGCAGACGTACGTGTTCATAAATAACTGTACTGCCATACCCGACAAGTACTACTCACTACGAGTACCCGTACTCGTACTCGTACGCGTACAACTTCTCTATGATACGATACATGGTACTGTAATGTACGGTACAGTACTGTAATGGAATACTGTACAGTATGATATGTACATAGTACTGATACTTGCAGTAGGGTCCTAATAATCTCTACTGCACTTTCACATCTCTTCGGTGCAGCTTTATTTCGTACGTAGTACGTACGCTACTCGGGATTTAGCCTCACACCTATGAATCCTACGTTTACTCCATAGCATGTATGGAACGTTCTGGGCGAGAACGGGAATCATGTCTATCATTTGACTTCTCCGAACAAATAGGTGGGAAGTACAGACTACCCCTACCTTGTTACCGACGTTTACTAAAACAGTTCGGCCACAAGAAAAGATTRTGCTAACTGTTGTSGTGAAATGCTCTTAGCGGCATCAAGACTGCTGGTAATCATCTCTGCTGCTCCTTTTGCCACCCTCCTCACTCKGTATTGTTGCCCCCGCGAATTGGCCCGCCACACGTATAAGCTTTAATAGTATAGCACCATGAAGACTGTCTTAGCATCCCGTTGTGTCGAAATCCCTGATGGAGGTATGTAGTCTRAGTTTCGACGTTGTCGAAGGCGAAGGAGTTGCGAWTTRGTATGCTATTTTTGCCCGATGATCCGTACGCTGCTTTTCTCACCTAGTCCTACTCCTTTATTTCACGAAATCACTGCGATATAGTCGACGTCACCGTCAAGGCCCGCGTTGTCGGAGTCACMGGAAAACTCGGTAGCCTTACACGTGACTTCAAGCACATCCCTATGGAATGCCGATTGGTAACCAAGATGGAAGGAGAGGAAGGCGAAGAAGTCGAAAAGAAGTACCTTCAGGTTGACTTGTGGTTTGCTACCCGAAAGCAACTCGCCTGCGTCCGTACTGTCTGTTCGCACGTTGAAAACATGATCGTCGGTGTCACCCGAGGATTCCTTTACAAGATGCGATTCGTCTACTCGCATTTCCCCATCAATGTCAGTACCAACTCTGGAWACGTTGAAATCCGTAACTTCTTGGGAGAACGTCGTGTGCGAAAGGTTTTGTTGCCAGAGGGAGTCGAATATGTTCGAWCGGAAGATGTYAAGGATCAAATCGAACTTTCCGGAATTGATATTACTGCCGTTTCCCTCACTGCTGCCAAAATCCAACAAGCCACCAATGTCCGAAACAAAGATTTGCGTAAATTTTTGGACGGTATCTACGTCTCCGAAAAGGGACCCCGACCTGAGGAATAAGCACAATGGATTAAAGCTAAACAGTCTCAACACCCCTAATGGATCTGTATATTACTGCAACGATTGACGTGATTTACTATATTTCAACCGTTTGCTTATCTATTGTAGCTAGTTCTGTTTTACGCACACAAGAATGTCGCTGAAAAAGGACAACGCAAAACAATRCGTCAATCCGGAACGCAAATATTGATTGACTCAATTTTTGSTYAACATTTCATCGAACGATTTCCWTGCKCTGGGATAGTCGTCTGATAGCTTGYGTCTAATTATTGCGGCAAGGATTGATTCTGCAATCAAAACGACTTGCTTCAAACCATTTTGTTTCTCTGTGGTGTTTGGCAGGGKTCCAGAATAGCGTCTCTAGCTGATCGTTTTTTATTTCAGTGRTCACCGTCTCKATGAAGACCAGATTTAGTTCGCATCCTGTTTCTGCGGGTAGCAYAAACGATTGACTTAGAGATACKTCCCTTGCAAAAGAAAAGRATTTGAATTCGATCCTTTTGTGGCACAAAGTGGCAACCAATTAAGCCGTCTCATGGAACGGGCTCCGTCGCGATACCACCCGTCAACCCGACATAATAAAGATACACAGTGAATGCCGTGCTGACGAGCAAAACTAAGCCAGACGTAAAGGGGGGCACCGGTAACTGGGAATAATCAACATTTTCAGAATTGTAGTCCAAAATAAACATTGGGAGTTCTTCGTCATCGTCCGCTTCATTATCGTCRTCATCGATGAGATCTGCTTTTTTGCTTTCCTCCTCGTCGCCGTTCCCAGCTGCAAAACGTGTTGTCTGACTGGATCCGTCATATCTTCTGGTTACGAAGGACGATGATCCACCCAGTCCTTTGAGCGACACCGAATGAAATGCATCAGCGAATATACACCCTTGGAGAATGAAAACTCCCCAAAGGAGGGRAAGAAAGAAAGCATTTGATTGCATTTTCTCGTCTGCGGCTATGTCTCGACGATCGGTATTATTACTTCGTATTTTAAGAACAGTCTCTGGCGACTCGAGTAGAATCCTGGGACGTCGCAAGCCAATACACTGCAACTACTGGTACGATTCAAAATGAATTATGTTGAATTTTCGAAGCTTCAATGCCCTTACTTCATCGTAACGATCGACGTAATGTCTTGTTCGGTGGAAAAAAAAGTGACGGTGCTTCTACCAGGCGTACTCGTACTTGTACGGACGAAGATGGCAGGTATTGAGAAGCCAAATCCCTAGTAGATAGTGAATAACCTCACCCCTTATTGAAGTAAACCATGTATGGAACTACTAGTACTACTAGTAGTATTACTTTGAGAGCAATCTTCAGAGGTGAACAATACTCTTACAGTACCTTAGCTCATCAAACAAAGTCTAGTAACTTTTAGTTCTTCTTCTTCTTGGCTTGATTTACTGCTCCATTCCCCAATACTACTAACAGTAGTATTAGTAGCAGTACAACTACTAGCAGTAGTACTGACTCATGATATTCTTCCCGGTACCAATGATACTACTACTAATAGTACTGGAAGAACAAGAAACACCTACTACAAGAAGGAAGAACAACAGCAAATATGTCCTTCTTCCTCCTACTGCTACTGGTGGTACCATCATTAGCACCAGTRCAACAAGTACAACAACATATCTTCAGTGGTTTCCTTGCGATAGCTTTTGCATTGGTTTGCTCAACTCTCTTGAGACTCTGTTTGGAGGAACCGTTTTTATAAGATGTTCTCCCTTGTCCTGGAAAACTTCTCACAAGAAGGATCATGATAGTGTACGGTACCTTTCGAAAGATGAGCTATCACAAAAGTACAAAAATAAATGTTTCGCTACGGCCTCGTTGTGTCATGGCGAGACAAGCGTGATCGATCTGCGCCTTCCAATCATGCACATCGCTTCTTCTTTTTCGCACTTCGCCAGGAACTAGTTTCACCATCATCATCCTACCTACATGCCCTATGATATGGGGTTCGTTCTACGGAGCAGTTTTCGTTCTAAGTAGTTAAGCATTTTTATAGCGTTCCTGCCGAGTCATCCTCGTCAAGCATTGAATTTACGAAAAATCCAATGGTATAAGCAACTGTCGCGCAGGTTCCACCCAGGATCAATGTTTCGCAACCACTCCAGAACCAGTTTGTCCCTCTGTCAGGGGATGGAATGGAACCGAGGCGTGAGTAACGAAGGAAAAAGTAAAAAGTTTGTTGTTAGGATAMGCTTGCTCAGAAACTGTAAGTTTTGAAAGCAGAACAATTACGAACAATACTCACGAAAARTTGCTCTTGATGGAACCAAGCAGAAACAACACAAGTCCTGTCACGGCACAAGCCGACCGGAACAAAATTTCGCTTTCCAGATGCGGAAAAAGCCATGGAATGAGGGTGTATCCCAAAAGAGGCGCGGTTCCGAAAAAGGCAAAGGAACAAAACATAACAAAGCCTTCTTTCATGCTTTGCTCAACATGGTCTTCCTCTGGGACCTGTAACTCCAATTCTTGCTGCATCATTATATCGACAAAGAAGTCATCGTACTTCGCCATGGTTTCTATGACAAGCTTTGCATCCTTTGGTGTCAAACCTTTGTTGACATAAATATCAATCATTTCYTGGATTTCTCCTTCGCGGTAGTTTTCCATCTCCCACTCCTCTCGTTTCTTTTCACTCAGAATCCATTCGTTGTTGGCTTTGCTCGACAAAAATTCTCCGACGCCCATGCTATGAAACGAGACAACGGATAAGATATTTTCAACAACACGGTTTAAACTATTTGAGCGAGTGCAAAAGTTCGATATCATATGCGATGTCATGCCCCTTGCCTAAAGAGAATTCATCCAGAAACACAAAGGCAGGAACGAATGAAAGCACATCCATGAAGTCGTCATTAATTTTGGCTTMCTCTGTTTGAACTCACCTTAGTGCATCCGCAAAAATATTGGAAAAGCCGAGAACGAGCACCGCTGTGATGGACAATCCACCGCCGGCAGCTCCGGCAACAATGGCGAACGAGGTCAGGATTCCATCGAGACCGCCGAAGATTACAGGTTGCAACAATCCTCCCGCACTCTGGTGCCAGGGCTCTTCCTCGCTGTCGTGTTCAGGCGAGGGTCTCGTCCGTTTCTGGTGATACCGACGGGAAGCATCACCGTTGGAGCGCTCAAATGCCAAACGTGCAGAGGTTTCGACGCCCTCGACATCCGTCGTCTCTTCCGGGAGCAAAGATGTATTCTCGTTGTAGGGGGMCATGCTTGYYGTTGTCATGTCGGTTTAGTTTGATTCCGAGATGTTCTAGTGTGTGGTGCTACTGATTTTTGCGAACACTTTTGCTCTCGATTATCCTATCGATAATCGACTTGTATTCCACCGGAATGAGTAAGATAGTCAAAATGTGATGGCGTGCTGTCAATGACTATGTAAGGTATGATGGGTCAAAGAGAAGTAGAGATTAGAATTTATCTCTTAGTTAGGGCTTCGGTGTAGAAGGGGAGGCATGTACAAACGATACGGTTGCAGAAAAAAAAAGTGGTGAATGCAACATGCAATCTGTCCGATTCGATGATCTGGAGCTTCTGTTCTCGGCTACGAGAAGTGTACCGGTAGCTTCCACTAATACAGTATGGCAGAAGATTGTTCTTTGCCGTGGTGTCCCCAGATGTGTAATGCAAATCCAGGAAGCGAGTTAGCCTCACAATAACTACTTACGTAATGTATCGTACGTAATCTACTTCATCTTACGTCGTACTTCTACTTAACAGAGAGATTATGCCAATGGTACGGTAGGAGCAACGTACGACGTAAAGTACTGATAGATGCTCGTAGAAAGTAACCGTAGSCGTACTTCCACCGATGTGCGCGCCAGTCGAAGAGTTCTGCGCGAACGACTCAATATCCCTAATCGATTTTGGAGAGAAACCAGTCCATGATAACCAGGGGTCTAMATTATGACTCCTGTCCATAACTGAGACCTTGTTTTTGTAATTTCAGCCAGGCTCGCTGAAACTTTCATGTACTCGTGACTCGTCTAAATTTAAATCTCACTACTCGTACCAAAACGGAGGAAGTACGCACCGTACGTTAGGAAAATCAACAATCCCCAACCCTGTACTCTTTTTAAGTACGAGCATGGTAAGGTTCAAAATTGACTACGAGTACGAGATTCCTCCTAGAAAATGCAACTAACGGTCGCGTGGACGATTGTGAGCGAGTGAGTCGAGTCGAGTCCCTCCTGTTGGCCGCCCACGTATGTACGCCCTGCGCCCGGCCTGCGTAAAGTACGTACCAGTACGTGTACGCTTAGCAGTGGGGACGGTAGAAATTCCAATCGTCATTCAGAAGAGAAAAATGAATTCTTTTCGTGTCCATCGAAGCCATCGGTCTCAGACGGCCAATACAGTAATGTATTCGCCGCCATCGATTGCGATCACGTGCATGCAAATTACCGTTCTGTACGAAACGAGACGGCGCGATATCAATAACGCGGAATCTCCCATATTTCGTTTGAAAAGTCATCGTTCGACAACAACACTAACCCTACCAATTAACACTCAGCTTCCAAACAACAATCCAAAATGTCGTCTGCTGCTACTGGTTCCGTTCTTTTGGCTCCTTCGAAATATGATTTCTCAAAGTACACCCCCATGTTCTACCTCAAGGGTGCTTTGTCCGGGGGTATTTGCTGCTCCATCACCCACGCCGCTTTGACCCCTGTCGATGTCGTTAAGACCCGTGTCCAGCTCGATCCTGCCAAGGTAAGTCATTCAATTCTTAGCAGCTTGAATTCTGCATTGTACTCCAAAATTTCTGCGGTGGAGCTTCAACGTTTCGTCAGGGCTTGGAGCGGCTGAGGACGTCTTCCACGCTTTGGTCAACCAAGCGAATTTCTTTGTCCATGATTTCCCTAACGCCTGTTTCTCTTCCATTTTCAATCGATTCGAATGCACGAATTGATAAACCTCTGCTAACACGAATAAYTATCGACCCGGAATTCCGAAACTGAAACCTGTTCGTAAAAATTCCAATGACCAATGCGTTGTTTGTTTGCCATCGTTGACAAAATAGTACAAAGGTTTGATCGGTGGCTTTCGCACGGTCGTTGCCGAAGAGGGAGCCGGAGCCTTGGCCACCGGACTCGGTGCTACAGCCTTTGGTTACTTTGTTCAGGGATGGTTCAAATTCGGTGGAGTTAATTACATCAAGATCCAAGCCGTCCAAGCCTTGGGAGAAGAGAAGGCCTGGGCCAACAAGGGTATGATTTACATCGGCGCTGCCGCCGCCGCCGAGTTCGTTGCAGATGTCTTCCTTTGCCCTCTTGAGGCCGTTCGTATTCGTCAGGTCTCCGATCCATCCTTCGCCAACGGCCTTGGTGATGGATTCGTCAAAATGTTCAAGACCGAGGGAATCGGTGGGTTCTACAGCGGTTTCCTCCCCATTTTGGCCAAGCAAATTCCTTACACCTGTGCTAAATTCGTAGTCCAGGGTACTGCTGCTGATTCTATGTACAAGTCCATGGGTAAAACTCCTGCCGAGCTCTCTTCAACCACCAACCTCGGAATCTCCTTGGCGAGTGGTGTTATTGCCGGAGTTAGTGCCGCCATCATCTCTCACCCTGCCGATACGCTCCTTTCGAAGGTCAACAAAGCGGGTGCCGGTGGTGACGGACCATTGTTGCAGCGTCTTGGAAACATCGCCAAGGAAGTTGGATTCAGAAACCTCTGCCTTGTCGGTCTTCTCCCTCGTTGCGTAATGATTGGTTCGCTGACGGCTGGACAATTCGGTATCTACGATACCGTCATGGGAGCTTTGGGAGCCTCCAAGTTCCACTTCCAGGACCCTTACAACTAAGCAAGCTTCCGGAACAAAGGTACGGACGGAAAAAGGAACGAAATGTAGGCTAGTGTTGGTAAATTAATGAATATTGTTGAACGCTTGAAATATTCATGGGGGATGAGCGTTGTTGACAGAAATATGCTTCSCCTATGATTAATCAAACGAATATATAGCTGCAATTCTGCAAATGCGCAGGACGGAAGCTTGCCCATTGACAATACTTTTGGGAATGAAACAAGTGACGCAATTTTTTGTGTGTCGTTCACGAAACGTTGAAGAATGAAAAATAGTACCTGGGTAGAGCATACTACRAGGAATGTTGCCATTGGCATTTAATTAGATCAAYTGTAGATTGCTTTGGTCTTTCACAGTATTGTTATGATGAAATATTAGATAGAAAGAACAATGTCAAATATGTGCGCTAGTGCCATCACCATTCACTTATGGAACCCTTTCGATGCGAAGCCCCTATCCGGCGAATCGAACGTGGCCGTCCGGTGACATTGTCTTTCTGTTTCCATGCTACGTGTCGTAGCTCTGTCATGTAACGAAGCGGGACAGATTTGCCTTCCACTCCTCCGCCTCTCTTCCTGTTTACATATGTGGACGGTGACTGATCCATTAAGGTATGAGCCAATCGTGAGTAATAATCATCGTTCACTCGTTCGTTCCTGGGTCGGAAGGGAACTGGAATCCCATGTTTTTTCATGAGGTGCGACTCCAACGACTTGATATCTGCGTCTTGCAAGCGACCCTTGAAAAGAACCAATTCCGACATGGCACCCTCCCCTTCTCCATCGGATCCTTCCCCAAAGCATAGCGTCATATCGAACACATGATCCGAACCGATCRTGATACCGTCTAGGCAAGCTTGAAACGATGGCGGTATTGCGGAAGCACCAGATGTTGGTTCTTCTTCTCCATCTATACGAATTATACTTTTGATACCATCAAAAACTCCTACATAGCAATGCCACATTCCGGGTCCGAGACGACCACGGACAATATGTTCACAATCGCTGTCGTCGTCGTCGTCGTCGTCGTCGTCGTCGTCACAATCATTCATAGATTCGTCTCCTTCTTGGTTGGCAGATAGCAAAAAGTCTGCAAAACTGTCGTCATCAAATTCTTCGGATTCTTCCTCTGATTCCTCCTCAGATACGTTGGTCGACGGACGAAAGCATTTGCAACTTGGATCCAAGAATATGGCGTCGGTACGGCCAACGTCCATTTCTTGATATTTTWTRGTGCTATCCATTCCTTGCAAATTATCTTTTAATCGGCAAACTTTRCAGTTGGTATAGCTCGCATTCAGACAGATGGGACTTCGTTCGTCGTTAATTTCGATGTTACCTTTCGTGGGGTGCATGTGTCCCATTTCAAACCTTTGCTCCAATCCAGAGAAAAAGCAACCGTCCTCTGTTGCAATGGCCACACAGAAGATAGTCAAAGGGGTAAACACTGGCGTCTTGAATTTAGGTGTAAACAATCGAACTGCATTGGTGGAATCAATGTTAAGGAATTGAATACAAGGGCGGTAAATTCCACCACATCCTCCCATGTCCTTGTCGTCGTGTTTACTCCACAAGACCTTTGGTAGAACCTACAGTACAACGTTCACGAAAAAGAAAAAAGTACAATGATACAAATATTCATCAGGTAAGAAAGAAGGATACAGACATTTTCAGAACGGTAGATTCATATCRATTCGTATTGATCACGGTCCATAATCGTCGTACCTCTCGTTGGAGCTCTTTTCGACGATTATTTCTCTTTCTCGTCCAAGCCTCATCCTTTGAATGCGAAGGATCAAACGAGTCATTATCCCAGCACTGGCAGTATCCTTCGGGCCGAGCATAAGTTGCACCACGAACGGCACATGATGAGTATGTACTGTCGCATCTTGTAGGAAATGCCCAAGGAGAGGATGACGGCAAGATATCGGCTTGATCGACATCCAATCCGCGTTKGTCCCCTTTTACACCAGTTGGCCTTTCACTAAAAGATTTTTCCTGAGTTTTTTCGAGTATTCTCTATTTCATGACCGAAGGAAAAGGATAGTATGTTGAGTTTGTGGATCATCTTATTCTATGGCCATGAAAGAGAAATATGTCATAGATCCATCTCGAGTTGAATACCGAACTTACTCGAAGGAAACAGYGAGTGTAACCAAAAGGGGACAGGACATCAATAGCCTCGCTGTAACCATCCCACTGGTACAAAACACTACATCCCCAGTCCATGATATTGTCACTAGCTGGACACGACTCGGGCCTTGTTGATGCCGCAAGACTTTGATTCAGTCGCAAATTGCTTTTCGTAAACAAGTGCTTGTGATTGCTGGAAGACGGATCCATTGCCTCGGCCTGAGATTTTGGGGTGCCACCCGGATTAGGCTGTTCATCTTCTTCGCAACTTTCTGGACTCGGTTTAACTATTGACAGCTGCTCGAATTTAATACCATCTGGATGRAACCAGGCCACACAATACGTCTCGTCTCGTTGCCTTTTCTCTTCCTCCTGCTCCAGCTCCGATTTGGATGGTCTTGCCCGCAAATCCGTGCGCACAGAGTAGAAATGTCGAACGATTGACGGCARTAGCAAAGAACTGAATGYTGGCGACACCGAATATTTCTCTTTGGYCATCTCAAGTGATGCAGCGTCGACAATGCATTGCGCTGCSATCTCTCTCCAACCACGACAAACATTGGAGAGTATGGCAAGTTCTACGTTGGTGAATGCGTTATCGACAATCCATTGGACGGCAACCGATGGAACCCCGCAGCCATCTCCCACAACATTGTTCGAGAAGGGTGTGTAATCTTCAACCATTCTAGCGCAGTTAGTGCGGAGACCACTTCACAACGATGATGATGGCTTGTCTTCAAGACAGCTCCATGTCCTCGTMATACAACATCAAGAAAAATACACGCGCGCGAAAAGCAACAACGAAATTGCTTCTGTACCTGCGAGCACAAACTCGTACCAAGTTTTTTTCCATAATTTKATGTGATTTTGGATTTTGTCACCATTAGGGACTCAGACGAAAGGGTCCTGATAAATTACAAATTTCCCATGGTCTCATACTAGTAAGTACGAGCCGACCCGTAGGTAGGCTGGATGCATCATGCATATCATGCATACCGTAGTACGTGTATTTGTATTCTAAAAATTTCTGGTGGAAACGAACGAGAGACCGAACTTAAAATCGAGCACGTCGTGTTTCGCAGGACGATTCACGAGCTGCCTCTCTACCTTGTACTTCTACTTCGTAAAGTACTTTATAAAGTTGAAGACTTTAATCTTCAGATGTATTTCTAGTTCATTCAGAAGAAAGATCAAAGAGGRGGAAACACTATCCAATAAAAAGCGTCAAGTCAATCTTACTTSCGGAGCCCTGGTAGCAGAATTTTGTCATCATGCGTCCGCAAAACAAAAGTGTAAGATTACATTGGTTTGCATTCGAGTTCTAACCATTTTCATGAGATTGATAGCTTAGTGAKATAATTACTATTACTACCTACATATGTATCAGATAAGACAAAATGTAGTCTAGTTTCGAATGAGGGTTATGACAACCAAATATCGATCGATTCGGTTCCRAGTATTTCTTTTTGATGATAAAATGACTTCAATCAATCTCAGTTTGCAGGTTTTAGATGGATGCAGCCTTCTCCTTGACATCTTCGATTCCTCCAACCATGTAGAAGGCAACTTCTGGGAGGTGGTCGTAATCTCCATTGATGATTTCCTTGAAACCCTTGATGGARTCTTCCAGGGAAACAAACTTTCCTGCGGTTCCGGTGAAAACCTCAGCGACGTGGAAAGGTTGGGACATGAACTTCTGAACCTTTCGGGCACGGCTGACGGTCAATTTATCGTCTTCCGAAAGTTCATCCATTCCCAAAATAGCAATGATATCTTGAAGACCCTTGTAATCTTGGAGAAGCTTCTGGGTAGCACGGGCGACTTCATAGTGCTCGTCTCCGATCACACGAGGGTCAAGCATACGAGAGGTGGAGTCAAGGGGATCGACAGCAGGGTAAATTCCAAGTTCGGCAATGGATCGGGACAACACAGTGGTGGCATCCAAGTGAGCGAAAGTGGTGGCAGGGGCAGGATCGGTAAGATCATCAGCAGGCACGTAAACGGCCTGGACAGATGTAATGGATCCCTTTCCTGTGGATGTAATACGTTCTTGCAAAGCACCCATGTCGGTGGCAAGGGTGGGYTGGTAACCGACAGCGGATGGAATACGTCCTAGAAGGGCAGACACCTCCGAACCGGCTTGAGTGAATCGGAAAATGTTGTCAACGAAAAGAAGCACATCTTGTCCTTCTTCATCACGGAAATACTCGGCGATAGCGAGTCCGGTAAGGGCAACTCGGGCACGGGCACCTGGAGGTTCGTTCATCTGTCCGTACACAAGGGCAGCCTTGGAACCTTCGGTGGATCCGGTCTTTTCGTCGATTTTGATGACACCTCCCTCAATCATTTCGTGGTACAAATCATTTCCTTCACGGGTGCGTTCACCTACACCAGCAAAAACGGAGTATCCTCCGTGGTTCATGGCAATGTTGTTGATAAGTTCCATGATAACAACGGTCTTACCAACACCRGCACCACCGAAAAGACCAATCTTTCCTCCCTTGGCGTAAGGCGCGAGAAGATCGACAACCTTAATTCCGGTGACAAGGATATCCTGCGAACGTCCTTGYTCGGTGAAAGTTGGTGCGGATCTGTGAAGAGGGGCGAACTTCTTCTCCTTTTCGTCAGCGAAGATGGGTCCCTTTTCATCGACGGGTTCACCGATGACATTGATGATACGTCCCAAAGTCAAAGGTCCGACAGGCACTTGAATAGGGGCACCGGTATCGACGCACTTTTGTCCACGGACAAGACCATCGGTACTTTCCATAGCAATCGTTCGCACGGTGTTTTCTCCCAACTGGAATAGAAAATGACGGAAAARTTGAGATAATGCGTTACTGCTTGTGKACTACGCTAGCTCTCTTTACCTCACAATATTGCTAGCTAGACTCTGGTGTTAAAMATYGCTTCCACGGTACTTACGTGCTGGGCRACTTCCAAGACCAATCTCTCATTTCCTTCGGGGACTTCAACCTCGAGGGCATTCAAAATTTTGGGAAGCTTGTCGGGAAATTGAACATCCACAACGGCACCAATAACTGTGGTGACCTTTCCAGCGCTGAAGGCACCAGCGGTGGAGCTGTAAGCACGGACACCCGCTGGAGGAAACGAAARCAATAACAAACGAACTTGGTTGTCAGCAGGGTTTTTGTATTAAAATGTTTTGCCGTGGTAGATATTGGGTTTTCCTATGGTTCATGACGAATCTGGTGTGCACCGTACTGCTGCGTGAATTCCCTACTACATAAAACCCACGTCTTGCAAAATAGAGGCGCCGATGCCGAAGATATGTTGGCGAACCTCTCTATGCCGATGACCATCGTAAGGTTGTGCTTCCATCGCTGCGGTSATCGTCTCTCTTTCTTTCATCGTATATCATTAGAGTCGCATATAATYGTCTATTCTTACCTTGTTGAGCGATACGACGAGCGGCAATCATCTTGAATTCGTATTTGTTGTTGCAACGGTTGTGCTTGTTGGGTGTTTCTGTATTGAAGCGTGAAATTGCATCGAGAGTTTTTCGTGGTTTGTCTTCGTCGGTTTCTCTCGCTAGTTTTGGCTCGCGTTGCCCCTCATTTTGCGCATTTTCACCGTGAGCTGTCCCGTACGGATGCGCTCGTACGGTCTCGTACTCATTCCTGATATCTTACGTTGCGCGCGTGCCCTACTGCACGCTGGAAACACGCGTTGATTCATTACCGCACGGCAAAAAGATAGCAGCGAGAAGGGAAGAACTAAAATCGCACGGATTGAAGACCGCGTTGATTGTGYGTGCCCGACGATGGCCAATCGGCACGAGTGCTTTCAGASTCCTTTCACGGATTTACTGTTGCTGCTAATAACTCTGGTTGCGTTAGTTACTACCTATATTCAAYTTAAACAACKGCATAACCATGTTGTCTCGATCGTCCACTGTAGCAAAGACACTCTTGTCGAGGACACGAGGTGTAGCAGCTCGAAGTTTCAGCAGCGAGGCGACGGAGGCTGCAACTTCGGTGTCCCTCAACTTCAGCGTTCCCTATGAATCGATTTACGAGGGCGCCTCGGTCGAATCAGTTATCATTCCTGGAACAGAAGGAGAATACGGGGTCACGGCCAACCACGTTCCTTACGTAGCTCARATGAAACCTGGAATCTTGACAGTGCAGTTCGACGCGACCGAATCCGAGCAGTACTTCGTTGCCGGTGGATACGCCGTCACCCATGCCAATTCAGTGACCGTAAGTACTTGATGGAGAAAARTAGCGTTTGAACAAGCCATCGCAYGTAAAATGCTGGACTGATAGTTTGGGAGTCTCTTTCGCGCTATGTGTCGCTCATCGATTGATGACTTTGTTCCCTGTTTCCAATCTTCCTTTCACCGCGCAACTACTCTGATCCGAACTTTTTCCTCGATCTAGGATGTCGTCTGCGTCGAAGCCGTCAAGGTTGACGATCTTGACGCCAGTGCTGTCAGTGCCAATTACGAAGCTGCCAAGAGTGCTGCTGCATCCGCTGCCTCTGGATCTCAAGAAGAAGCCGAAGCACAAATTGATATGGAAGTGAACAAGACGATGGGTGCTGCTCTTGGACTCACCCTAGGATAGAGATGTTCTTGAATTATAAAAACAAGAATTCAGCGGGCTGGTTTTACAGATTCGCTTCTGTTTYAGCCATTGTCTACTCCTACAGAATAAATAAATATGTATTTATATACTGTTTGGTATTTGATTTAAGGAAGAAATCTTTCCTTCAATAGTTATTACTCTTCTTGTTCATATCTGTGCTTTTAATTCCGACAGAATTGAGTGCTTTGCGCGTAGATGGTAACCATCGTCGTCAAACCAAAGCATTTATTCTGCCCTTGAAACCAAGAATCAGGACCACAAAACAAGCTTCCCAGTTTTGTCGACAGATTGTGCTCCCTCGTCGCCCCATACAATCCCACACACCCCTGCATACTGGTGCGCCCCTTCCAGCATCCGAACTAATTTACCATCATTCGCGTTCCATACAAAGACGAAACCGGTGGAGGAGGATCCGGATGCAACAAACTCACCTATACAATAGCGAGAAACACCCAAAAGAAATCATRACATAATTTGGAATAACAATCCAATTGCCAACATCAGATAGGGTGAGTAGGTGCATGTTGAATTAMATTGAAGCACATACGGAAACCTCTTACCATTAGGACTGAATACAGCGGATGACCAATTATATGAAGTATTGAAGTCTTTATGAYAGAATTCTTGCATCACTTTGCAACTGGGAATATCAATGATTTTGATTTTCGAATCCATTCCATTCGTAAGAACCTTGGAACAGTCTAATGGGTGAAATTTCACAGACGTAACGGCAAATTTRTGGATAGCTATCACAGTGATCGACACATATCAGAGCGGAGGATGAAAATAAGGATAAAATTGGCTGAGCGGGAGTCAAGTTGTAAATRTAGAAGTTCTTCACAAGTATCAAATAAAACAACATACTTTTGATCTCGGCATTCCTTTGCCCGGTCCGTATATCCCAGAATCGAAGACCTCCATCTGTATGACCAGACACCATTGTATAGGAATTCTCAGAAATATCGATCGAATTCGCGCTGGATGTTAGAACGATATTTGTTGATTCTCGATACGTTTGTTTGGAAATGTCCCACACTTTTATTTGGCGATCTTTCGAAGCGGTGACGACCCCTCGCCCTCCACTCACAAACCGAACACAMGTTATGATATTGGTGTGTCCTACGAGCTGATGAAGCATCCGCTGTGTTTGTATGTCCCACACACGACAAGTTTTGTCGTTCCCACCACCAGCGGCACGGCCATTCTCAACGTCACAAGAGACTATAGAGTTGCCGCTCCCCCCTTTTAAACTTGCGATCATTGATCCATCTGATGCATTCCAAATCTTGACGGTCCCGTCCAAAAGCCCACACGAAACAATCATACCTGAATCATCGCTCCTTTGTCCAGTTTTTGTACAATGATCCATCAAAGAGGTTAGAGCTCATCGTCGATTTTGCTTSGTGTAAGATCTTCTCTTCAAGACAGTTCGAAATGTGCCAAGTACTCACCTTACACAAGAAGCCTCGTGGCGATGCGCCTGTATAACGTGCTTCGGCTTTGAAGGCACGACAACCGAAACGGGAACGACTTTTTTTCTGCGATAATCAGTGCCACATTCGTCCTTTTCAAATCTATTGTGGATTGCTGTTCTTGTATCGGATGGATTGACTGTAGTGGCTCTTGCCATTGTTTGTGACATAGCTTCGACTTTGTTTTCTTTGCTGCTGCTGCTAGCAAAACCGAACCAGCTCTGTCGCTTTTCCTCTTGTTTCTTAATCGATTGAAGATTTTCCGTTTCTCCTTTGAGTCGCTCTAGAATTTCGTTGAGGCTATTCACTTCGCTCGACAAGCGCGACTTCTCCTCGATGAATCGTGTTTCAAGATTGCGATAATCCTTTTTCAATTTATCGGTTTCCTCTTGAAGAAGCCGAATAGTGTCTTTGAGGCCGATGCACTGATGTTCAGCTAGATTGGCTCGCTGTTCGCTGTCATTCACCTTTGTGCTCAAGTATTCCAGAGCGCGCTCTTGCCTGCCGTTCTTTTCTTGCAACGCGACAAGATTTTGTTCTTGAGYCTTGTATCGTTCATTGAGATCCGAGTGGGATTGCTCGGCTTCTTTTGCTTCTTGGGCGTCTTTTTCGTGCCGTTCCTCTTGAGTTTTGACTTGGCCTCGAAGGCGTTCTAGTTCCTCTCTCATCTTTCGTTCATTCTTGAGAGCAGCGGATTCGGCATAGTGAAGCTCCACCAGCTTCTTCTCCTCGCGTCTTTCATCATCGCCATTGTCACCATCACTAACTGCATGGTTGGAGATACCGCTGTTTGCAGCGACACTTTCCAAATATTCTTGCTTTGCAACAACTTGTCGCTCTAATTCTTCACACTTGTATTGCCAGGCATCGGCTTCCTTCAACAGCGTAGCGTTCGAGTCGTGGATAGCTACAAACGGGAGGGTCTCTCTTTCGTTTCTCTCTTGAACCAAGTTGAACAGCAAGCGCTCCATCATTCGGTCATTTAAAATTCACTGCTATCTTTACTGCAGGAGGTATCATACTGATTGGATGGAGTGATTCCAAAACCGCGTGAKGRTCGTTTTGATCGATCTCGGTTTCTTCATTAAGACGAACTTTCACTTGCGGGATTCCCCTTGTTTGCGTGAAAMAGATATTTTTTTGTCAGAACATCATTTTTGATTTCTGGCTACGGTACGTGTAAGAGTTTTTGGAAATTTAATGTGTAGTTGCAATTTTTCAATTTCTTTAAGTTACGCGTGCTTGTTTGTGATTGCCTAGCATGGAGCACGCAAGTTGTTCAAGTTCAAGGCATCGGATTARCCAACCACAACGAACGAAATTGAACAAGATAACAACAAGAACAGGATGAAGAACAAAGTAACGGTTTTTGCGTACCAAAAATTTCTGCTTAGTACAACCCAACACGACAGCACGTAAATCTGGTACAGAAGATACTGTAGGACGTCTGCTCGCAGCTGCGCAGGAAAGTGAGTGAAAATCACCGTTTTCTGTCTACAAATCTACGAAGAGACGCAAAAATTTCAATGGTAGTTAGTCGCAGTCGTGCCATATGAAGAGGAAAAGAAAATTGAATCATCGAAAAGAGTGTCTGTTCATAACAACAACCTSTTGACACCTGCAATAACCGATTCCCAGTGGTATTCAAAAACGACGTACGAAGCTACATCACAGACCAAGTCGAACAAAAAGGMCCCGATACATTTTAGATGAAATCAGCATCATGACGGTTTCGAAAGTTTCGGTTGCCCACCGAGGGCGACAAGTAACAAGTGCCGCCGCCGTGTTATTGATCCTTTCAAGTRCGATCGTCGAATCTTTGGTATCCCCTTTCTCCCCTTCGCAATACCAACGAATTCAGTTTTTATCACCCATCGATTCTTCGAAACCAATGGAGGGGCGGTCGGTCGGATTTTCGAAGTCYGTCACGACCGCTCAGTTGCTACTATCGTCGAGAACAAGTAGCGCAGCTCGCACTTCACTTTTTGTCTCTTCAGTAGGAGATCCCCGCGTTTCTTCATCGGATGTAGATGACGAAGACTTAGGGGGCAAKGAAATGGGAAAAACAGAGAAAGACTCATTGACGTCATCGGTCAGTAAATTTCGACAGTTGAAGGATGTGATGTGGATTCGAGAAACCTTAGAGGACTGGACAGCAGCTGAGTTTGCTCTTTCAGTCGAACGACAGTCGGAAGGTGCAACTTCAATCGATGGAAAAGGAAGCGATGGAAACCTATCTTCGCAAGCTGCACCTTCGAATAACTCTCGCAAAACCAAAAAGCGAGCMGTCGATTACGAGAAATTGCTATCGCAGGTCACGAAACGAATTGAAGATATGACATGTCAAGCCTTTGTAGACGATWTGGATTTTATGGACGAGAAAGGAGTGTTGAAAATCGATGAAGGTGTTGGCATGGGCCGGTATGCCTATAGTAATGAAGAGCGGATGATGCTCATGGAGTACGTACATTAAAATACTCAACGCTGCTTCGTTCTTTTTGGTTTGTTCTAGGGTTTTGGCGCGTATTCTGTAATTCCATTGGGATAGGAAGGATCTGACTAGTTCTTTTGTGATTTACAGGAGGCTTCTGAAAACGAGGGATAATCTTTCACGCGTACTTGATAGTGTCGACCTAGAAAATGGCGACTCCAATAGTGAAGAATCGGCATCTTCCTTCTTGAAGCAAGTGAAGGTGCCCGAGCTCTCAAGTCTGGTATCGAAATCCGAMGATGCKGGAGCTGGGGGGGAAGTCAATGCAACAACCACTGCAATCGGGCCCTTGCTTTATGTACGAGATGATGGTACAGTKGACTGGGAAGGAGCGTTACAAGATCGTGCAGCATTGAGAAAATTCGGTGGAGCAGTATGGGCTCGTATCAACGGGCAAACWCCGGATAACCTTGGAGAAGACGATGATAACGAAGYAGAATCAAAAGACGAAGGTGGCGCYATTGGCGGCGGTTCTGGTCACTCTAAACCAGCAGTTACTGCCAAGATTGAAGATACACCTGCCATTCAAGAAGCTCGTAGGAAACTTGTTCTATTACAGGAACAGTTGAATGAAAAAGAAAAGGCGCACACGGCACTGGTAGAATCTGGTACGTATGGCGACTGCGAGGCTCGAGCTTCGCAACTGCTTTGTGTCCGTTACTTATATCTTACTTTGATCGGTATCGTATTTTTCATATGATTTGGATATATTCGGTTACAGGACTGAAAGCTGGACAAGCTGTTGCAAACGTCAAGTTAGCGTCCCTGAACCCTACCTTGCGAAACAAAATCCGTCAATCAGCAGAGGCTTTACTGATCCTCGAGCAAAAAGTCTCCTATCAAAACTTGGTTTACGAGCTGGAGCGAATTTATACATATTTGGTGACAGAGTTGGAAAATCCCACTACCAAAGGGTATATTCCACTTCAAGATCGACTTAACGTTGCTGAGTATGGACTACTAGAGAGCCAAGTCGAAAGTTGCAGCAAAGACTTGAATTCCAAGGGTGTGTTGGATGCCGATATTCTTGCTGTCATTGCAGAGCAAATGACTGACTTCAAACGGAGACTTGGTATAGATTATTATGTCACTGGTTTGACTTATGATCGGGAGGCGATTGTTCGATGGCTAAATGATTTAGTCATAAGTTCAAAGACTGGCATCATGTTCTATGTAAAGGGGACTCGACTGTTCTGGAGTGATGTACTGTATTCCGTTAGTCTTATCGGACGCGCTGCCCAAGGTGTGACACTCAAGCCTCGTGAAGTGCGAACAATTCGGTATGTAGCTCTTGTTTCGAAGATTTTTGGCACTTCTTGCTTAGCTCGAATCGACTCGACTATTCCACTTGTTGYTCTATTAGAGTGACACCACGCTTTGTACGTTATTTCTAACAAAATCCGTTTTCTATTTCACGAAAATGAAATGTGTAGACGCACTTTCAAAGACGTCATCACCTTCATTCCTGTTGTTATAATTCTCATCATCCCACTTTCACCAGTGGGACACGTTCTCGTTTTCGGTGCCATCCAACGGTTCTTTCCAGGCTTCTTTCCTAGTTGTTTTACAGAACAGCGACAAAACTTATTACAGCTCTATGAAACAACCGAGTTTTCCGAAGTAGTCATCAAGGAAACACTACAAGAGAGATTGAATCGTTTCCTGGAGGCACTGGCATTTTCTATTGTGAACCGAACACGCAACACCTACAAGCGAGTAACAAACACGTATTCAGAGGAAACTGACAATGATAACAACACAAATGGTACCAACGGCGACGTTGAGAAGAAGTGACTCTAAAGTTATGTTCATTCGTTCTATCTAAGCATCAAAGAACAGGGAAATTAATGCGCGATGAAAAAAGTTAAGAATTTATTTTTGTATTACTGACTTCAAATTCTTGCTTTGACAATATCTTGTGCCAAGACCACTTTTTCAAAAATAATTATTTTTTGCTAGCGTCTAAATCGAGAATATCAATCACTGTTTTCAAACTATTTCGGGTCGCTATAACATTTTTTTTTGCACGCTCGATGAACAGCTCTACGCGATCTTTTCCACCCCCTGACACGACAAAGSGATAGGAAGATGTGAGAACTTTGAAAGTATTGAACATCAAAGATGGAAGCATTGCATTGTGAAGTCAGAACGCAACATACTATGCGAACCAAGAAAAAATTACTCACCTGGGTTGGCCTCTCCCCAACTTGATACGAAGGCCATACTCGAAGCTTCCTCGGCGTTCTCACTAAAGATTTCCACGGCCTCAATAAACTCAGAGTCTCGATTGGCGGGCGCGATATCGTACAGACGTCGAAGTGTCTTCTCGCCCTTGTACAATGGATCTGTTGTGGACTTGAAACCAAGGTAGTCCATTACCTTAATCGGTGTGCGATCGCAGGATACTTCCAATTTGTCGCCACCCATTCCGCAAACGGTGGTTTCTTTCTCCCAGTTATCCAATAGATACTGCAGTCTCTGATACCCTTTGATCACCTTAGCCTTGTCCATCTCCTCTTGACTTGCTGCAGCAGCAAGCGCGGGTTGGCCCGATACCATCACGAGTCCAGTTGCTGCGGAAACACCAAAACCGAAGGTCGTGCTGACAAAATCACGGCGACTAGTTTCTTCGTTGTTTTCACTCTGCAGCTGCASGACACTCTTGTGCTGTGTTCTCGCGGAATTCTTTGGGTTTGGCGGGAGGAAGGCCTCGCCAACCATTGTCATTATAGAGAATATTACCAGTACGAAAGAAGCCCACATTTTGAGTATCCTATCTTTTGTTTTATTCGAGAAAGAAGTGACCAAAGCCTTTTCTTCTGGAAAAATGAAAAATCCTTTATCAAGTAGAAGTACTCGTACTTCTAGTGGGAATAATCACAAATTGGGGTTGGGGTTGCAGGCAATGAATGTGCTCTGACGGTAAAATATGTAAGAGTTCGTACTCGTACACCGATCCTCAAAAAAGAGATCGTTGAAGGTTGATGAGTCGAGTGACGTCCATGCGAGCGATAGATACGGTAGGTAGATAGATGCGATGCGACGCGATGCACGTCCACTTCGTACTGTCAGTTTCAAAGAACATTTTTTAAAAAAAATATTCAAAAATTGAAAATTGAAAATTCTGCGCAAGTTTTGTTAATTTTCGCACATTTACAATAGTAATTGGAAGAATTTGTTATCGAAGTTTTGTCTGATATGATCGGTCGGACTTACGATTCCTAGTACGTACGGTACAGCTACCTGAGTACAGTAGTGGTAGAATGGAGCATCGCGGTAAATACTACTAGTCAACAACGAATTTCAAAAAACTTCGATTGATCAACACATCAACCACAAAAATCTTCCAGCGAATTTTCATACCGGTACTATTACCTGTGTCCGTGTTGGTGCCATAACTGCTGGAGTTGTGGCATTTCTCKTTCACCATACAATCTACTGATACGTTGACGAGCTGAAAAAGAATAAGTTGAATTGATCTTACAGAATGAGTTGGCATGGAAAACTTGCTAACAGTAGCAGATGTGCCGTAAAAGTTGAACCGATACGGAATGCTCTCGCTTCGAATGGGCATCGATATSAACAATATTTTTCCTACGCCTCGAATCTGCTGATACCTTGTAAATTCTATCCTTTAAGATCCTTTTCCACGAGTGCAGTTTTTCCTTCTATTGCTAGTCACCAAAACTCTCACCACCCAACAATGCATTCGACATCTCGTCGACATYTCGCATCCAACACGGCTTCGTCTGATACTGCGCAAGATCACACCAACAAGAAAAAAGAAAAAACAATTGCAACGAAGGACTTTCGTTACTGCGTCGATTTGGTGCAGAATAGAGACCGGGAATCGTATCTTTGTGGGCTTTTGATGCCGTCCAATGCGAGAAAAGCTTTCTTTGCCATCCGGGCCTGGAACGTGGAGTTGGCGTCCATCAAAGACGGTAGCTCCCCCAAAAAAATGGTACGAGAGGCGGGCCCTAATGTTGCCCTACAGGTACGAATTCAATGGTGGTGGGATGCCCTGAGTCGAATATACGATGATCCACAACAAGAACAACCGAGCAAAAAAGTCAATGATAGTGATTATGCTCCTTTCTCGGTATCCAACACACTGGCTGAATCGTATTTCAAGAATCCCATTGTCAGGGTTATGAATCACGCTGTTCATGAAAAGCAATTGACGAGACGTTTTCTTGAACGATTGTCGGAAGCACGAGAGTCAGATTTACATAGTAAGCAACCGGAAACAACGACCGATATGATCGAACATGCCGACAGTATATTTTCCAGCTTGCTCTATTTGACGCTCGAGACACTTGACGTCCGAGATGAATCTGTAGATATTGTTGCACAACATGCAGGAATTGGCATTGGTTTGGTGACGGCACTACGAGGGATTCGTTTCCGATTAATCCGAGAAGAATGCTCGATCCCCAAAGACTTCCTTCCAAAAGACTTTCCGTACGATAAATTAATCTTCACCAACAACAGTATCATTGCCGATGAAAGCGACGACGAGGAAAACGCGACAGAAAGAGCGAAAMACATGGAAAATCTTTTGRATGAGGAAGAACGGCAACTGCTCAGAGATGCAGTTGAGCAAGTTTGCATCCTTGCGTATTCCCATCTATCACAAGCTCAACAACTACAGAGTAATGTTCCGAAACACGCCCGAACCTGTTTTCTTCCAGTGATTCCTGCTATGCATTACTTGTCAAAATTGCAAAAAGCCGACTACGACATCTTTGATGAGAAATTGCTAGAACATGACAACATGACAATCTTAGCATTGCTGGGAAGGACGTGGTTGACCGGAGTTTTTTAGTCTCATTTTGTCTATCCTTGTAGCTAGTAAATAATAGATGTCGGTTAGAACAAAAAGGTGCTATCTGGATACAACATTGCTTAGTATACCAGTAAGGTGTAGGAAACAGGTAAAAGCAAATAGACTTCATTCACAACAAAATTTCTCAAGTAGTAGGAGTATATGATGTCCTAGAGATAATTATTTCCTCCAGTTGGGAATGATAGCAACTCAATTGGTGAAATAACCTCATTGTCTCCGTAATCCAAATAGTTTTCTTTGCATCTTACAAAACCTTGCAAACCAACAATTCTTGTAATAGTATTTGTATGTACAATCCCTAGTAGAGTTAGTACTACACTGGCATTAGAAAGGATGTAGTAGCCCTCCAAAAGAAGCTCCATTTTGAGCTACTATAATTTACACGAGGTAGAAGAAGTCATTGTTTGACTGGTTGTTGTCATTTCCAAGTCCTACTGAAGTTGGACATGATAACTAAATGAGTGAAGAAGTAATTCTTACTGGTGTCAA
>CAACVS010000051.1:0-25908 GCA_900660405.1 Pseudo-nitzschia multistriata | reverse complement strand
TCCTCATCGAGCCAAGGCACAAATTGAGGTGTAATGACATGCATTGCATTGCACTGCATGGGCACATAGTCACTCCATATCACTTTGAATGATCAAATTCACGTAATAAAAATATTAACCTTGTCTTTTTCTCTCGCTGCTTGAAGAAAGTTGGYATCATTGAAGAGGAAGCGAGACAGGCACGTAGTGCAGCCAAGAGAGTCGATTACATTGCACCATTCTTATCCACCAATCAATTGGAATAWACTGGTTGATTATTCCTTGCAGTTTTGTKGATCAACCCAGCTATACAAAGCCTGCTAGACATCCTGCTGTGAAGTTATTCGGCAGGCATCATATCGTGTTCTTGCCTTTGGCATCTGGTACCTATCATCGTAATCTCTCAGCCSCTAGGCGCAGCAAGACCGACRCAAAACAATGGAACCCGCACAGCTCGCTCAAGTGGAAGCTCTCTGCGAGACTCTCTACACGGGTGTGCCCACCTCTGGCGAGAACGGGGAACAAATCACCCGACAAGATGCACAACAGCGTCTCATGAGCCTGCAGTCGTCTGCCGATTTCATTCCCCAATGCCAATACATTCTCGAAAATACGAAATCGCAATACGCACGACTCGTGGCCACCAATTCGTTGACCGAACTTATCACGACGCACTGGAATTCCTTCACCATCCCCCAACGCATTGACATTCGCAACTACGTACTTACGTATCTGGCAAACAATGGTCCCCAGTTGGAAAACTTTGTTGTGGTTAGTTTGATCAAATTAGTCTGTCGTATTACCAAACTCGGATGGTTCGACGATCCCGTACATCGGGAATTGGCCGACGACGTAACAAAGTTCTTGCAAGCGACCATTGAGCATTGTATTCTCGGCCTGAAGATTCTCAACCAACTCGTGGACGAGCTAAACATCCCCACTTCGGGACGAACTCTGACGCAACACAGGAAGACTTCTGTGAGCTTTCGGGATGTTTGTCTCCTGAAGGTCTTTCAACTAGGGCTGACAACACTTAAGCAACTGCAGACTAGGGCAATWAGTAAGTAGACAAAACAATTGCTACGGGGAACGCAATCTCATGGAGTTCTGAACATAACGAAAGGCTCGGCGAGGGGCGACAGGCAATGATGATCGAARAAATGCCAGGAATTGGTTTGTTCAACTTTTGCATGTTCTTTCACAACTGCGCAATTCTTATAGTTTCGCCGCTTTGTCCATATTTCTCCTTMTTTTATTCCTCCTTCTTCCATGCCGCACTTTTYACCAGGCGCGGATCCACAACAGGAAAAGATCCTCGGAGAATACGCTCTTGCTCTCACTGTCCGGTGTCTTTCTTTTGACTTTATCGGTACGAATCCGGATGAGTCGACGGAAGATGTGGGGACRATCCAAGCACCGACGTCGTGGCGGGCTTTATTACAGGACTCGGCTACCACGGATTTATTTTTCGATTTTTATGCCAACACGACTCCGCCACGATCTAGCAAGGCAATGGAGGCCATCATATTGCTGGCATCGGTGCGGCGCTCCCTCTTCCCAACCGACAAAGACAGGGCAGCTTTCTTAGGCCGTCTTATTACAGGGATACGGGGAATGTTATCAAACAAAACTGGATTGCAGCACCAGGATAATTACCATCAATTTTGCCGTCTCCTCGGCCGGTTGAAGGCAAACTATCAGCTATCAGAACTGGTGAAGACCGATGGATACATGGAATGGCTAGAACTTGCTGCATCATTCACCGTGCAGTCCATCCGAAATTGGCAATACTCCACAAACTCGATACACTACCTTCTCTCACTTTGGGGTAGGCTGGTAGCTGCCGTGCCTTATGTCCGACCTGAGACGGGAGCACAGGGGCATGTCCAACACTTAGAAAAGCAGGTTATGCTTGTGGTCGAAACCTACATCGAAAGTATGCTTGGATCGGTCGAAACTGTTCTGAGAAGCGACGGAGCGCTGGAGAATCCGCTGGATGACTATGGTTCACTTCGGGAGCAAATGGATCGACTTCCTGTAATTTGCCGCTTCCAATATGGTCCTGTTGCACAAATCCTCCTGGCCAAGTTTGATCCCCTTCTTGCACAATACCGTGACATAACAGGTCGTATGGGAAACAATYCTACATCGTCGGCTCCTAATGACGTACAGCAATCCATGGCGGTTATCGAGGGGCAACTTACATGGCTAACTTATATAGTCGGAGCCATCATTGGTGGTCATTCTTGGTCGTCTGCGCACATGGGCGAGGGCGAAGAGGCAATCGATGCCAGCTTAAGCCGACGCACATTGCAGTTGGCTCAGGGCATGGACTACCGTCTAACCACATCGAACGGTGCAGGCAGGGCAGAACCGAAGTTGGAACAAGCCCTTTTGTTTTACTTTGGAAACTTCCGACGAGTTTACATGTTCATGTGGGACCAAATGTCCGGAAACAACAATTCTTCCGTTAATACTCTAGGCGGGGATTCATTGTCGGTTGGTATGATTGTTGCGAAGCTCGATTCAGCGCCCTCCACAAAGCAGAAAGTCTACCTACGAATGTTTGAGCAATTGGCCATGGGTGACCACACGGTTGTAGCAAACATCATCGTGACGAAAATGGGAAACAATCTCAAATACTGGCCAGAGGATCAAGAAATTGTGAGCAAAACGCTGGATCTCTTTCACGATATGGCCGGAGGTTACAGTAGTTCAAAACTGCTGTTGACCCTCGAAACGGTTCGATTTTTAGCGAAGAACCACACCAGCGATCACTTCCCATTTTTGTCCCAACCAGGAAATGTTAGGCAGCGAACTACRTTTCATGCTACACTGACTCGCCTGTTGTTGTCGCCGAATGGAGAAGAGAAACTCGGGCTCACATTTGATCAATTCTTGGAACCTATCATAAACGTTCTGGGCAGGTTGGGAACCCTCGCACCCGCTGATTTGAGAAACGAAAACTGCAGAGCACCTTTGATTGGAGTCTTCCGGGATTTGCGCGGAATCGCTGCCAGCTTGCACAACCGCAAAACTTACAGTGCTCTCTTTGAGATCTTGCATCCCCAGCACCTTCCCCTTTGCTCCAAGGTTGCGGACGTATGGTTCGATCAAACTGATGTCATGATCAGTTTACTCCGCTTCTTGCACGAATTCTGTCACAACAAAGCGAATCGAGTGAATTTCGACCAGAGTAGCCCAAATGGCATCCTCTTGTTCCGGTACACCAGTGATGTTGTGTGTGCCTATGGACGCCGGCTCATGGCCACTCCACCACCATCGAAGGGTGACCCCGAAATTTACAAGAAACGCTACAAGGGACTTGCCTTGTCTCTCCATGTTCTTAATTCAGCATTGGGAGGAAATTACGTTTGTTTTGGCGTCTTCGAACTCTACAATGATATGGCCCTACAAAATGCTCTTGATGTTGCCCTCAACATGGCGCTATCAGTTCCGTTGGATGACATTAATGCTTATCCAAAGCTGAGCAAAGCATACTACAGCTTTATCGAAATTCTCTTCCGCAGCCACAAAAARAGGGTGTTTGCATTGGACTCAAATATATTCTTGCAAATTATGACTACTGTTCACGAAGGTCTCCAGTCCAGTGACCAAACCATTGCTTCATTTTGTGCGAACACAATTGATCATTTGACAACATACTACTTTAATAATCAAGGCAAGGATAAGGTGGAAATGCACAACTTAAACAAGGTACGTGAATCAGATGGTCAACCACGAAAAGTGGAAGTTTCTTTGCGAAACGGTTCATTTATGTTACTCAAATATTGTTTCCATTCCCCCCATTTAGCACTTTGCGGCTCAGCCCAACCTTCTCTCTGGCTTTACGATGACGTTATTCAATCTTCTTTTGTTCGGTCCTCCTTCGAATCACTGGGCTGTCATGCGTCCGATGCTAAGTCTCATGTTAGCTAGCGAATCAAGTTTCCAGGAGTACAAGAATCACTTGTTGAGCACACAATCAGCCGAAAACCAATCCAAGTTGACCGAAATATTGAACAAGCTACTTGCTGATGTCAATCGAAGTTTGGACAGCGCCAACAGAGACAGATTTACGCAGAAGTTGACCGCCTTCCGCGTATCGGCTAGAAGTTTCTTAACTATTTAGGACAAATTCTAGAGCTGGAGAATCATATTTTGGAATGCCATTTTGTCGCCTCTTCTTCGAATTATTTTAATTTTGAAGAACAACAGCATGWTGAAGGCCAGAATAATCTATAGTGGCAGCTGAACACAGTAACATCATGATATTAAAAAAATMATTTCCGGACGCACAGTCTTTTATCATTTGTAGGCGGATGACAAAGTTTTTCTTCATTGTTTCTTTGCTTGCTATTTGTGCTACTATTGGAACAAAGAATACACGATCCATCCCCAACAATAGCTAAGAAGACCAGAATTTCCACCGAAAATTTGATTCCCCAAAACTCGCCTTTACTGAGTGCTTGCACATTTTGAGTGCTTAGAAATATCCGACTTTGCAAACTGCTCTTCCCAATTTTGACCATCAAAACTTTTTATTTCGATCTCCGGCTTCTTGTCGTCGTCATCGCCCCAGTCGATACACTTCAGGGTGATCGCATATCCATCCGGATTTGATCGAGGTCTGTACCACGGCAAAATTCCACACGTTCTACAAAAACGTCTCTTCGCTRTTTTGGTTCCCCACAAATACTCTATCGTCGCGGATTGGAGCGATTTATTTCCTGGCATATCTAACAAAAAGTCGTCTTCCGGAATGATAACGTGAACGTTTCCCCTCATGGAGCAATCCGAACAATTGCAATCCCAAGCGACAACATGGTCCTTGCTTGCTCTGAATTTTCCTCGGACTGTTCCGCAGTGGCATTGGACCCAATATATTTCCTTATTCTCGCCCGCATTAAAAATACCTTCCACCTGAAACTCCTCTACACTACTAGATCTGATGACCATTTCACTTCGCATACAAGYGATCAAACARCAAGTAATAGTAATAATACAAGTGTAACTACTTCCTGTTTTTAAAGTAGCAATACTTTACTTGTCTATCGCTCGCACTAACATGTGCGTCAACCTTCCTTGGAGTGATCTTTTTGATATGTTCTTCGATCATCTGTCGATCTTGGTGTCAAGAGCTTTCCAATCGTACTGGTACTCGTAGTTGTACCGGTACAAGTAGTGTTTCAGTGGGACTATGATATGAAGCGAACGTACTTTACTTAGTTGTTTTTACGCGGCTTAATTCAGGGGTAGATTGATGAACCCTGGCTTAATTACAGTACGTACGTAATGTATCAATGCAAATCAAGACTACTAGTAAAAATTTAGTTACGGTAGTAGGAGTAGGGGAAGAGAAACTACGAGTACGTACGTACTACCGGTACGTACATACAAATTATTTTTGATTCAGTTTCAATCGAAGAGACTCAATTTGGAGGATATGCGGGAATCCAAGATAGACGAGATAAACCTTCTTCTTTTCGAATTTTTCGGGGTAGACAGTCGAACGTGCTTGCGCATAATTTTCGAAGTTTATTGGACGTAGAAAATTTACTGAAGTCTACGCGATACAAGGCATGACAAAAAAGTACGCACGATTACTCTTACTTCCACGAACGCACTTGAAAAAATTCAGTACTGTAATAGTTCGTTCTATCGTAGAGTACTTTACGTACTGGTACCACGCATACCCAGAACGCACACCGTCTCGACCTGACAACACATGCATCTCTCAGATCTGCCGGAATGATATTTTGAAGTGAACGTAAACCGTCGAAGACGCTAAACAACAACAGAGCAGGTTCAACTCGAGGTATGCACCATAGAAAGCACCATCAGGCAAACGACTATCACCAGCTTCCGTAAGAAATCCATCTCAATTGTATTGAGTTTCATGCCCTCTCTCTTCCKATACCCGAAGAAACATTTTGATGCTGCGACAGTGATGTGTGCTACGACGGCAGTGGTGATGTGAGGTTATTTTGCTCTCACCTCACAAGCTACTGCAATGGCTGATTCATCTTTTTGCTATTTKCTTTTCTTTTGTTTTATTTTGCCGATGCAGTGTGCAAACGAGCCACAGCACAGCTAAGACCAGGCCAAACATTGGTAGGGAACWACACAAGATGGTCTCTCGACAACAATATTCATCCCTAATCCCTATTCGAACTTTTTCAAATGCGGGATTGTTTGTTTTATCTGGATGCATGCAGCCCTTGCTCGTCACATTACTGACAGAGGCGGTAAGATTCTGCATTCGTTCGTATGCCAACACAAGGATTCGCTCGAAGGAGTTTGGAGAATTCTATTGGTTCTATTGCGCGATATTTATCTCTTTGGAATATTTGTTTTGTTCCTCGTTCTCACRTATTTGCTTTTTTTGGTACTCGAATTGCATCGTTTCCTAGGGGCTCRCGAATCCCAAGTGCCAGTTTTTTATGGTTTTCTATTACGTAATGCCTGCAATGTACCTTCTACCCATTGTTTTTAACGACAAACAACAGCAATGGCCTCATCGAAATACTATCTTWAAAGCTTCCGGGTAAGCTACTGCTAGCAAGTCGRTCTCGTATTGCCTTCTCACTTGTTCTCCACGCACGTGTACATTGTATTTTTGCGCGGAATCAGCTCATTCGCCTGGTGAATGTTCTTGCGATTTGATTGAATACTGGGAAACACGACGGTCGTTAAACTAACTATTTCTGTCCCCGTGCCAGAGCTGCTCTCTGGGACATAGCMTCTCAGTCTTTGAATTACACGGGAGCGACAATGTCAGGTCCAACACTATTTGCCATAATATATTCTTCTGTCACGATATGGACTGCAATTTTTTCGCAACTKTTTTTGGGGCGGAAAATGAATCTTCGGCAATGGGTTTACGTACTTGTAGTATTCGTTGGGTTGACCATGACCGCGACTGATTCGGTCAATATGGGGGAAGACGTACTAAAGGGAAGCCTATTGACTATACTAGGATCCGCAATGCACGGATTGACCTACGTAATATGCGAAGCCGTCATGACCGTTGGCGAAGAGAGGCTGACCGCTGCACAGAACAATTTTGTCCAGGGATCTGTTGCCGGGGGGGTGTTTTTGGGATGGCAGGTGGTCTACACACTGCCGCACTCTGCCGAACTTATTCGAATTCCCATGCATAACGCTGGGACGACTATTTGGTACGCTTTGATCCTTCTCGCCGGCTTCGGAATGTCGAACGTCGTGCATTCCTATACATATTTCTACACCCTTCTTCATTTCCCTGGCGGTGCAACCAGTGCCGGCGTAATGAAAGGCRTACAGGCTGTACTGGTCTTTGTCCTTACAAATCTTCTGTATTGCAACAGAATCGGAGGACCCGAGATGTGCTTTTCGAATGGAAAATTTATTTCTTGTGTCACCGTTACCGGTGGTGTTATTGGATACGGACATGCCACCAAACAAGCATTGGCAACAACCGCAAAGGATGGTAAAGAAGACGATGCTAAGAAGGGAAGCGAAATTGAACCTGTTGACGAAACCTCGAAGCTGCTCTCGATGTCTCCATGAGGCTGAAGTTTTATGGCATTGTACTAGTACTCTGATGAGCGATGCGGTTTTGTATTTGTTGAAAGTAAACCGGAGGAACAGAATGGCCTACGGCAGGCAGAATCATAGACATCCAGGACCAGAGAACACTCATTCTGGTAAAACCATTGGTGGCCACCGCTGYTGCTACCGAATTTGTAACTGTAGGACTTTTATTAGTGACRTCTGTTAGGCATTGCAACCGTTGCGCCGATTGGCAAGGGTGAAGGAAAAAGGAAGACAGTCCGGTCAAAGGATGCTCTTCCTGAGACAAGAAGTCCCACRTGTCTGAGGGAAAGTCGTTGCTCGCTGTATATATCGACCGCTGATGTGCTGCTTCGAGGACTTCTAAAAGAAGCCGCCTCCCCACCGGGTTTCCGTTGACATCCTGGACGCTGAAGTAAAGCACGGGAGCTTGGTATGTAGAACTGTATATGATACTAAATTTCCACTGCGTAGCGACTTGCAACGCCTGCTGCTTGTTATTTGTGGCGGTTTCCTCCAAGYAGCATTCGTCATCGACAATGATGCCTTCGTCCACAAAATCGTCGCCACCTGATGCGAGAAAGATCGTGTCTTTTTGGTTTGCCAACGTCGAGGCTCTGTTGGACAACGTGATTGTCGGATGCGTAAGATACAGCCGCGAGTGACACCCATCGTTCTCGCTACRCAACTCCCAGTGACAAAGAGCAAACGATCTGGCATTGTCGTTGTTGGCACGGGACGAGCGCTCGCAGGCTTCCCTGTCCGCAGATCTCAAAGCAGCGACMACGGCCTTCGCGTTTTGATCGAAGTCGTCCCGCGAAAAGCACATGCTCCACCGATGCGCCAAATAATTCTGTACGCATTATCCGTACTAGACGCTTTGGGTGAGGTGTACGCCGGTAGAGCACACTGTAGTCTTGTGCTAATGGTTTGTTTGCTGGTTTTGTCGATAGACATGATTGTGCTTCGAGTTTGAGTTTACAAGAAAGCTTTTGAAGTCCTGTTGAGGGACCGAAAAAGAATTTCGAACCCAAAAATCTAGTCGAAGATTGGTTCGAAGTTGTCGATAATTGCAGGAAAATCCTACGTATAGAAGTACAAGTACCATACTCGTACTACGTACAACTCATACGTCTTGTACGAAACGAACTCCCTCAATCGTACAATACTGACTGGGTATTGGGTATGTACGTTACGTACGTGACCGTGATGAGACATGCTATTAACGGCCATCAAATCATCACAGAAGCCAAAGAACATGTCGACAATCAAAGTATGAATGTAAAAAGAAGAATGACGTCTTGGAAATAAAAATATTTAAAGGGGAGACAGGATTGTTTCTGTCGGCTGCTCACTCTGTTTCCTTAACGCGACTAAAATTGATCCACTTTTGATGGAATCACAAATTACGTTCTTCTCCGAAAGAACACGGAGCGATCTTTGTTCAATCGTTACACAATAAGAACGGTTACAGTATTTGATAGAGAAGACAAGAACGAGTTCTGTGAACTGACTGCTGGGACCGGTACGCAATGCACTCGMAGTCGTACAACTATTCGTCTCGTTCCTTCATATTCAACCCTTTCCCCMCATTTGTTGCAAAGTATCAATACTAGTATTCGTTACGAATAAACACTTCGCATCATTCTTCTCTATCCACTGTTGWATTGGATCTTACACATCACCAGTCTCCTCAAACATCAAGACAGAAACCAAAATGAAGCTTCGTATCCTATTGCTTTCCSTGTGCGCCGGCACGGGCCTGGCATTTGCTCCCATGCATACCATCAGCCACACGGCAACCACCGCTCTCGATGCGGTTTCGATGCCACCGCCTGGGGACAGCTGGTCCGACAAACCGTTGCACGTGCACGAAACGACTACTCCCGTGGTAGACCCCAAGTTTTCAAGGCTAAACCGAATGATGATGAAGGATGTCGTTGTGCCTCCGAGCTTCTTCCTTACCTGGGCGGTGGGTCTTCTCGGGCCGCTCATCATGTGGTACCACCCTTGTACGTTCTGTTAAATCGTGTTGCTTTGCGTTYCGCCCTGCGTTAATTGGTCTCGTATTACGATAGATCCCCTTCAGAATACAGTTGCAAACTGTTATGTATGCCTTGATTCCGTGACCGAGCCAATGCATTCTATAWTTTACTGCATGTTTCAATGCTGTTGATGATACCCAACATACTTATAGCGTATGGCATCGCACGCGACTGACAAGTGMTATTTGCTATTTCGATCTGCTCTTTCGATTTTCGTAAAAGCCTACATGCCCGATGGCAGTCCATCGCTTATTGGGATYTTTGGGGGTGGATTTCACATTCTATTTGCCACTCTTCTGTGGGTCCAGACKTCCCGCGTTCGTTGTGTTTTTGAAAAGGACGCCTTTGAATTCTACAACGTCAGGGGCCCCCGTCTCGACTACGAAAACGGCAAGGCAGAACTGGTGCGAAAGCCCGACAATTATGTGTCGGGAACCCCCAATCGCTGGAAGTATGATACCATTATCAACTATGGGTTCTTCCCATCGGAAGACTTCCCCGTGATTTGCTATTTCAAGGAAACCGAAACCCCCGAGTACAAGTGGAACCGTTGGTTCGCGGCCTTTGATAGCTATGGAAATGGTCAACCGCAYTTCTTTCCGGGAATCTGCAACGTCAAGAAGTTCAAGGAACAGATGGAACTTCGGGGAGCTGCGAGAAAGCCAATCCCCACACTTAAGTCAACCAGGGAGAAGAAAAACTAGGGTGTGCGCAGAAGCAATTGGTATGAATGAAGGAAGGAACGATGGATGGATGGATGGATGGATGGATGGATGGATGGATGAACAAATTACGTATTATAAGTATTTTTTTTCATCTCTCTTGATCAAACTCAACAATGCACAGCAGCAGCTGATATAGAAATGACGAAAGCGACAAACCTAGATACTTCTGAAAGTGAGGAWCAAGATTATATATTCYCCGATGGCATCGAGAAAAATTATTGCAAATACTACGCCATGGACAAGAACCATCGAGAATTGTTGTGACCAATTGAGRAGATAGACAACGAGAGCGTTTCGATTGATGAATAGTACACTACATTAGTTTGTTGGCCCTTCTGCAAAGAAGTGATAAATATTCTTTTTCTTTCTGTCTTTCATCTATGCATCCACTATTCATACCTACAATCAATATCGGCCAGGCTGCTTACGACTCTAGAATTGTTGTAGCATTGAAATGGTTTTGATTGTTATTTTCTACAATGCTCTTAACCTGCGTCAAAATATTACAGTAGTATTTTTATTATTATGATGTACATTTCTGATGTTTTAACMGTACGGTACGATCGTACTGCGCGTTACAACTGCGGTTCGAACGAGCATTCTGGAAAAAGAAAAAAATAGCTCGTGCCTACGTACGAGGTACTGTGCACTTACTACTACGAATTAGTCCAGAAAGTTCGATCCCTATCTACGGTACGACGTAGTACAGTACCATACTGTACGATGAGCAGACCAGGACAAAATTACTTTTTCACCCCACACTGTACACTGTACTGTACGTATCTAATTACAATGCATAGGTATGGAAAGTACTAGCATACTGTACGGTGTTTGAGACGCAAGATCTCAAAAACCATCGAAAAATTTAAAAACGCACCGTGACATCATCTCATCAACTGAACACAAAAACCCTCTAGACGAATCAACGACGTCGAGAACTGATGATAACATTCTTACATTCTTTCTCGACGACCAAAAAGTCTAGTGTAGGGTACCGTTCTGGAGGAGCATCACATAACTGGAGTCTCAAGTAGCAGAGTCATGAATACAAGACAGAAAATTAGGAATTTCTTGGTCCTCCTTTGCATAGTGGAGACAAGGGTTGTCGATGCMTTTCAGCAATCGAGTGTTTCCGGGATGGCTGTTGCCGTTGTACACACTTCACACAGGGAGGGATGGGCACGATCGAGATACATTGTCCCGTCGGTTCAGAACCTCCACCGGCAAAAGACCCCATCAARTCGTTGCCTACGAAAGTCAAGCTTCCCGGATCGAASAGAATATACGTCCCTCCAAATGGATCAATGGGACGGCGACGACATGCGCTGGACAAGCCGCATCCGGCGGAGATTTTCTAGGCGCCAAATGTTATTGGATACCGCGATCAAAAGCAAGACAAAAATTTCGTTGATAGCGTTGCAGATTCTTATCTACTGTTATCAAGTAATAACCACGGTTGTATACTGCAAACGAAAATTTCCATCCTACTGGCCCGACCACGCAATGGAAATWATCGTCGATTCGATATGGGATTCGGCGTCCATTACTGGACCTCTGACGACTACCTTTGGTTTTTCTGCTGTCTTTTCGAAAGCTCGGCAATCCTATCGGTATATCACATCCGGGCTATTTCACAACAGCCTCCCGCATCTCTTCATCGACATTTTCGTTTTGGCTCGGCAGCCGTCCTGGCTTGCAAGCGGTTTGGGGGCACCGTTGTACCTGACATGTTTTTTTGGAAGCATAATTGCGGGGAACCTAGGGCACCTAATGAACAGCAGCGACCGCATATTTGACCCCAACATATACCTGGGGGCGAACGGTGGAATCTGCGGTTTGTTTGGTTTGATGTTTGTCTGTCTCACGCGGATGGCCCGAGCCAACCCCAGTCGCACCGRTGGCGGCACTGCGGGCCAGCTGGCTCAGGGTGTGGCGGCCATGGCGGTGTTGGCATTTTTAATGGACAATGTTAGTATGGCCACCAATGTCGGCGGGTTCTTTGGCGGAGTAATCATCGGGATTCTTTGTGGACCCCGATACACCAAAGATTATGCCATGCGAAGGAAAAACAGCATCGGATACGATTCTGTGTCTTATGAGTATCGATCCGCCATGGGATTCGGCATCACACCCACTCGTACCGGCTTGGTTCCATTGAAGGTTCTGTACTACTSRCTTCTGGCCGTTACCGTTGCTGTTCCAAAATATCGAAACATTCCCGTGGCCATTATCAAAGGGTTTATGGGTGCATTGTGATGGAGCTTTGTTCAAMGAATGCTGCGCATTAGTGGCGTGCAACGAGGTACATTTTTTGATTGGTCGTGAAAGCAAAATATTTTGTAAGCATCATAAAAGCRAAGCAATTGGTATGGGAAATATAAACATCCAGATTTGAAGGGAAGTTCTTCCTTACATGCCTCTAGGATTCAACGCTTATTCTACACGTGACTCTATTGCCCTCAGTGAAGCAAAAAAGACAAGGAAATATCAAGACCTAACTTGTTGTTGTTNTCAGATAGTTGGTCGCAAACCTTTCTCAACAGTGAATTCCTTGGATCAAAGGCATCCAACTCTTCCCAGTACATCCCTCCGTAGAACACCACCACCAGCAGTAGCAGTAGCCTGATTTTGACAACAACAACAACCTTCTGTACGTATGTGCCTGACCTCAGTTGATGATGCTGGTTACGATCTTGATGACGCTTACAGTACTGACAATCGACGGTAGTCGAAATGGAGAAAGGAACGTAATGCTGGTGACCAGTATTCACTACGTACACTCGTAAGAAAAGAAAGCAACAAAATGAAGCAAATATTGATTCCTGGTACAAAACTGATGTAGAATTCTACGAGAAAATTGGATATCAAGGGGGTAGACTGTACAGTTTGAGATAATTTTGATCTGTCTAATTAGCCAATCAGATTGCTTCAAATAATTATTTGACTAGTTCGAACGCGTATTAACCTGAACTCTAAATCAGCGCCAAATTGAACCTAAAATGGCCAAAACGGCCGTTTCAAACACCTGTGAGACGATGCGTACGATTCGTACGAAAAATCACTGTTTGTTCGAGATTTTAGATTTTCGTTTCTCTGTCGATCTCGGAAGCGCTCTTCCTCTTCGACCGATTGGATTCAAATCGCAAAAAAATCCGACTAGTACGAAATGCTAAGTGCATCGATCGATTTACAGACGGTTTGTACTGGTTCGTACGTACCATACTACAGATATTTTTCCCGTGAAAGATCTCTCGACAACATCATCACATCTTTGTGTGATGAGCAGAAATGATCTAGGAACATTGAAATAACAAATAACAGTACAAACAAATAGTGTGCCTCGGTCTTCGCGAAAGATGACAAGACTACTTCCACCCTTATACTTCTACGTGAATAAAAATAACTGAATATTGTGACAAAGTATGAGCCTGGCGAAACGCACGGACCCATTGTACATGAGTGGTTGGGATCACCCACCTGAAGCCACATCTCCCAATTRTGACACGAGGTGCCACTGGCAAACGCCACAACGGTTGTTTACGCTGGATTCGAACAAAACGRCAACATCCAGCCAGTCGCAAGATCAGCACCAGCCCAATAAAATTGTAGCCAGAAACTTGTTTTGCGCCCCGATAATCTTGCACCAAAAATACGTTTTGGTTGCCTCCGGTATGACCCTTTTGTTGTTCGGAAATTTCGAAAACAACGAGGACCCATTCGACGAACTGGCGCAAAAAAGAATTGATACAGCCGCCTCCCCCCCTGTGACYCARTTTTCACTTTGCTCCGACAAAGAAAAATCATCGCCGGACTGGAACGACAAAATCCTGCAGCTGTCGTTTCACGAGGAGACAAGCATCCTTTATGCACTGTCCATGGAAAGTTGCATCTATCAACTAAAAATATTGGTAGATGCGTCTATTGATGGGACGGATAGTATCGACACAACAAACTCGGATTCACAACTAAAAASAAACTTGTCGCAATGCAGCGGGGATAATTCTCAGTCCACCGTTGCGTCAAACCGAAAACCTGAGTTTACGCTCATTCACAACTGGGTTACCCAAAATCTTAGCGCAACTTGCATGACCACACTCCACGGCGGAGGAGGTACCGGTATAGATACCATATGCGTGGGATACAAAACAGGATACATCGAAGCTTGGAATATACATCAGATACTTTCCTCTCCCCCTCCCCCTAAACAAAGTGGACACTGGGCAACGCAAAGGAAGTTAGAAACAAAAAAGGAGGTTCATTGTTATTTACATTGGGAAGGGTATATGAATGATTCCATTCGAACTTTATCGTTTTTGTTTCGTGGTAGCGATCCACAGAAGGAGACGCTTGTTGGAGGCTTAGACAACACAGTCGATGATACAAAAGCCATCCAAAACGATGGCAAAGAAGGTTTTGGCACGGCAAAAGAATACAATCTGATTGCTGTAGTTGCAATCAGCATCAGAACAGCAGACAAAGGGAAACAAMATCAGCCCACATCTTCTATGCTAAAGGTGTTGGATCTGAAGCGAATCATGAACGACATACTAAAACCTTCAGATTTACCTAAGGTTACTAAAGAAATGTCATTGCAAAAATATGTAATGGCAGACGCTCATAGCATGGAATCAATTGATGGCACGAGCAAACTGCCATTATCGAATGATTGGCGATCGCCGAGTCGCGCTCCAATTTTGGAGAGCAATGGATCGGACGCAGCATGCATTTTGGGTTCCATCGGAACGGGGAGCCAAGTGAATCGTAGATCGTGCGTAGGCATTACGTTGCCCAATGGCATCGTCGCTATGCTATCCAGCAGTCGGAATGATTTCGATACCGTTGTAACATGCGAAAAACAGGTTCTACTTTCTTATCCAGCCATAGGTAGTGGCCAAATCGACGTGGTGGAGGCAAACGGAAAAGCCTCAAAGTATTTGGTGGCATGCCTTCGAGGAGGAACGTGCTACTTGATTCCTACCCCAGAAGCGAGCGATTCAACCAACTCGATTGCGACAGTACCGTTCGCACACGATATTGAATCGGACTCGTCAGCGGTTTACATCCAGGCGTTCACGGCAGGGAATCTCGTGGTGGACAGAGATATCTTGCCTGTATTGATCTATGCCTGGCCTGGTGGAATTATAGATATATATTCCTCTACTCTTGTCCCGTCAAAACCAAACCAAACCAATGAAATACCAAAGATCGGGAATGCTAATGAATATATCTTAGTTAGAGCAGAACAAAGGGCTCTTCAAGATTTAATCGACAATGATTCCCTGTTATTGCTTTCAAAAATAATAGACGAAGCACGGATCGATTCTAAACATCCATTGCTTCAAAAGGAGGAATGGAAGGAATTGCTGGAAGAAACGAAGCGCGGCAAGGCGACATCAATAGAAAATATAGCACTTGATGCTCTYTGTTCGATCCGACACCGGAGTCTTCACCGAATTCTTCTATCGCTGGCACTTGTGGATGAATGACTAAGACAAGATTTTTTTRGAAGGGCATCGTAATTGTTCGTAACCACAGAGTAGTAGATAGAGAATTTCTAACCTTGGTTTCTTTGCTAGATTCGATTTCAATAGAACCAAACATTAACACAGTTTCCTCCATCCAGGTTTCGGTAAACGAAATTACTGTCGGCAGAGATGCGATTGCACCTCTTCCAAAACATATACACTTGTAATGTAACTYTAAAGCAAAGTACGTATGTAATTGTATATTTATCGTTCTTCCTCATCCACTGCTTCCAGTGATGTTGCTTGCTCGACTTAGGGCTGTTAAAACGCTGACGGAATCATTGTCCAAGAGATCGCTTCCCCCGTTCCATACATCGCGCATACCACGAACGATGATGATTCGATCCTTGAACAACTCCACCTTCGCATTACGCTCCATTTGGTCCATTTCATCAATATCGTTTTGCACCTGCTCCTGCAGGTCTTTAAACTCTTYACCGAGCGGTTGGAACCCCGATCCAACCATCAATTCGCTATTGACGTCGTCCCCCAAGCCAAGAAGCGTASTTTGATTCGACTTGTTCATTCTAGAAGACATCCGATCCCCGATTTCCAAATTGGATATTTTTTCCAAAAGACGCACAACCCTCGGACTTTTCCCCCCAAAGGCCTCCCACCGTATCGCAAGCGCCTTTCGATAGAAATCGAGAGAGGTTTCTCTGTCGTCTTGTGCCAGATAGACGTCTCCAATGTTGCTCATGACGGTAGCTACGTCTGGGTGGTTATCTCCAAGGTTYGCCTTCATGATTTCGAGGGCTTCCTCGTAAGCTGGGAGTGCCTTGTCGAAATCGCGTTTGAGATAATGAACACTTCCGATGTTGTTTAGTGTTTTACCAACGCTAAGCGAATCGTTCCCCAGTATCCGCCGCTTTATTTTCAGACTCTTCTTGTAAGCCGCCATGGTTTCTTCCGGCGTTGCATCGCCCGACCGTTGCCGCAAATAACCAATGTTGTTGATGGAAGTTGCCATGCTGACGAGGGCTTGTGGATCTGATATTGTGTCGCCTTCTTTGTTCCGAAACATGAGTTGTTCTTCGATGTCATCGCTATCCTCGATCAGGTGAGCAAATGTGCGTCGTTTCAGTTTCAAGGCCTTGGTATAGCACGCCATAGCCCTGTCGAAGTATCCCCTCTCAAACAGCTCGTTGGCCTTTTCGTCCAAGGCCGCTGCCGCTCGTGCATTCCGCTCGGTCTCCCGGCGAATTGCTTTCGCCTTACTGATCGAGGACACGGCGGAAGCTATTGTCACCGTCTCGCTCGACGTCTTGCCGTTCAGGGAATTGCACACCACAATGTCTCCGTTCATAATGACCGTCTTGGTCCCGTGGTTTTTCATGGCGGCGTTATTTGTAGAATTCTTTCCGTTTTTGGGTTGCTCGACAACCGGAACATCCTGGTCTTGCTGCAAATCCAGTTCCGGTGGATGGTTGGCCCTCCGAGCGTYGGGGGCACCGTCCACCAGATCAAAATCAAGTTTCTGCGGCGTTGGTCTCCTTCGTTGGSTTCTCGGATCGACGGACCGCGATGGGGAGGAGGAAGCATCGGAAGCTACCGTGTCTGGCGTGCTGCTGACAGCATTCGTCTTAGAAGGTTTTCGCCGACGTCTGAAAAGCTGGCGTTTGCTCCTCGAATGGCTCGTGTTCAAGTTTGAATTTGTCGAATCCACGCTGCCGCTCCGTTCCTTGGCCCTCGCCGTGTCCGACAGGGAGCATTGCTCGATTAGGGAAATCGTCGAATTGGTCCTCTCGCAATCGCCACCTTGGTAGGACCAAACTCTAAGCAGTCCCTGTTGCCGCAGATCGTTGTTCTCGTTCTTTGTCGCGTCATCGAGTTGGTGCTGCGCGGTACCCACCGGGCATGGTTCGTGCTGCTGCTGGAATTCGTTTGATTCGATGCCAGAAAGGGCAGCTACCGACATGCCTTCATTTTCCCGAACACCCCGTGTTTTGTTTCTATTCTTTTTCCGTCTGTTCTTGACAGCAAGCTTGAAAAGGGAAGGCATCGTGACAAAATCACTGAACGAAACAACGAATCAACTCAAATATCAATTGATCGAACAAACAAGAATGTTTCCAGATCAAAGGAACCGCACGGGATGGACTATTTGTTGTCGCCTTTTCTGAAATAAGTGAATCCACCAAGCAAGTCACAGATACCGAAAACCGTATGTAACCACCACCACCGATTGCCGGTTTGAACCCCTGGCTTCTGTTGCAGTGTTGCCGAACCCTGTAAGGTAGTTTCGCAAGTTTCTCTCAGACTCTGTATATATATCTCCCACCCTTTTCCAGAAGGCGGCAGGTACAAAAGACTTTTTCAATGTAATTTCTTGCAACRCAATCTCCAAAACTTCCGAGCATTACGGTAGTACGCGTAGGAGTAGTTCCAGGATTCGAAGTCAGTTAACGTACATACACCACCATTCGATGGAGTKGGGGTATCGTGCCGTTAAAGTGGCGGTGCGGTTACATACATGTACCAGTTAACGTACTTGGTACAGTAAGTACCTTCTTCGAACTTCGTACGGTTTGGTACGATATGGTGCGGAGTAGAACATTGGGGTGCGATGCCATACGTTTCGCGGTATTTTATCTTGTAGAACTGCAACGCACATGTAACGTGCCGTAATGAACCTCCGTCCTCCCACCGCCCCGACACTTGAAGCGGGTTATTGTTTGAGATATTTTGGTGTCCGTACTTTGGACCATCGTGCGGCTATCGCCACAAAAGCCAAGCCATATCCGCATTATGTTTTTCGTCTTAGGCGATGGTGTTCGACTATATGACTGTTTTTTGAGCGAGCCTGTCTCGCTCACAAGACCGTGCTACGAAGTAGTATCATCAGTACTACATAACCTAGCACATCTGTTATAACGTACACATCCTTCCGTACTGCATGATGAGGCACAATAATTTTTTCGGAGAAGAACAACKGAATAAAATGGTTYCGCGCGGAAACTATGCGCGTTCGAAGTCGAAATTTCGAGGAATAGTTTAATTTTTCACGAGAACCAATAGAAAATAAAGTAATGAATAATGTATGAAAACCAGAAAACCAACGAAAAGTTGACAATTGACAATTAATAGAAGCAGATACTGTAATATTATTGCTTATTTCTCCGTACGGTATCACAAAATAACAACAAWACAATATTTTTGAATTAGTAGTACAGTACTGTACTAATTACTTCAATACGTAGTGTTGTGGTCTCATCTACTTTAACCTATCAGCCTCGCGAGTCAAACAGGAATGCGCCGTGATATTGATTGATTCGTTCGTTTATTTTGTACTTAAGTGCTACTGCTAATAGGTTGTGCACGGGCTCTGCGAAACAGAGGAGAAATCAATGGTCGTTGTTGTTGTTGTTGTGGCAATAAGTAGTTGGTCTTTTGAGGTTATAAGTTACGCAAGCGCGGAAAAATCGTTTCGTTTCGTGCGACACGGCTGCTGCGATGGCACGGTCACGGTCACTCGTCCGTGGTGACCGCAGCTGCTGTGGCAGCAGGTCTGCGGTGCCGTTGGCTCGGTCCCTAGGACGGTCGCACTTTCGTTCGTCCGCCGATCTSATTCCCGCACCTAGAATATCGTCATAAGGACAAAGGCCGAATAAAAGAGGAGGAGGGGGTACATGATGAGATACCGCTGGTCCCGCAGGCCGCAGCCYAGCTCCATGAGCCTCGTGCTCGCCATGGTGCTCCAGGCCACCGTGAGGGCGCCCAGGATGTTTCCGAGCGTGTTGAGGTGGACGAGGTTGATAACGAAAATCTTGACAAGCGCCAGGATGTTTACCGGCAGRAGGGAGTATCCCATGATGCTCGTCACGGTCCAGAAACTAATGGCCTCGGTTGGGCTGATGAGGTTTGCCACCAGCGTCATCGCGATGCAGCCCAGTAGGCCATAGACGTAGATGTATCCGAAGCGGAGCTTGCCCGTGAGGACCATTTCMCCCCCCAGCAGGAAGAGCAGGGCGATGGCCCCCGGCAGGTCCGCTTCCTTGCAGATGGCGGCCGGGTCGATCTGGTTGCCCCCGAAGCGGGAAAAAGGAAGGACGACCGTTTTCATTTTGAGGAGGATGTGATCGACGTTGATGCCGAGTTCTTCCAAGAGGGGGGCTTCGTCTTCTATCGATGGCGCATAGGCGTTGCCGTGGCTTGCGGCCGCGTTCTCTCCCGGAGCCTGAGCAAAGGCCGATGGCATGAACATGGAGAAGGACGGTGTGGCACCGGCCGACGTGGTCGCGCTGGTAGTGGCACCACCAGYGGACATCGTMKGTGCCGACACATCCATGGCACCGGATAGCAGCGGTTGTTGTTGTTGCTGCTGCACGGCGCTGCTGGGTTGGTAGAATCCACTTCCCGGTTGCATCGGTATTTGGTGGTTTTGCGATTGCTGCTGCGATTGATCGCTGGCTGCGAATCCCGTGCTCGTGTAGGGAGAGGAAGTCGTAACGGGAGCCGAGTACCAGTCGTTTGTGGTGGCGGCGGTTTTCGCTGGGTCAGCGCTATCGGCCGCGGGTTTGGGTGCCGGAGATCCCCAGTCTTCCCAGGCGTCGTTCTCGTTCTCGTCGCTGGTGTTGCTGTTGCTGTAGATGTTGCCACTGCCACTGCCGTTCGGATTGTTTYCCTCTGCCGTGGGCRCCGCCATTGGTGCCGGCGAGGAGCTGTAGTACGATCCCACAGGGCGGCTCGCTACCGGCGCTTTTCGGGCCGCACCGGACAGACGGGCCGAGCGGTCCTTTGCGGTGCCGGTTGTCGACGACGAGGAACCGGAGGYGGCCAAAGACGTCGTGCCAGTCGCTCCCTTTGCAACAGCGGCAGCGCCGCTCCGTCTCGCAGAGCCTCTGCTGCTGGAGACACCGGTACTGCCCACGCTGCTGCTAGCAGCAGTACTACTGCCRTCCGAGGCCCGGCTGGTGCGACCGTACGCCTCCCGGGCCCGCCTCGATCTTGCCGCCGCGGTAGCGGCTGTTGCTGCGGTGGTTTTCCTCGGACCCGACGCAGTGGTCGATGCCGCACTCGTTGCCGTGCTTSCACCAGCAGCCTCACCACCGGCAGCGGTGGATTTGCGGGGCGGGGGACGGGCCAGTCGGCCGCGGTTCGTGCTCGCGGAAGACCCGGTGCCGTAGGGACCGGAGCCGGAAGACGACGACATGGCGGTTTTCTCGGAGAGCGTTAAAAGTCTTGTGGTCTGGTTTTGTGGAGTTCTTGCGGTGCGGTGCGGTGCTGTGCTGTATGGCGTGATGGAGTGTCGAGTGGCGTTGTTGCCGTTGTAYACTTCTTTGGATGGGCTCTCGGCGACGCACTCGGTGCAATGGAATGTGAGCATGAAGGTCTTTTTCCCAAAATGCATGAGTACATAGCGGTACGTACGGCTCGTACGGCACCTACCGGGCGTGGTGTTGTTCTGTTCCGTACCGTAGGTACYGTACTGTTGAACTCGTGGATGAAGCGAAGCCCAAGGAGAAATTTGAAAAAACAGAATGACTTTTGGTACGATTACCCGAAGTACAAGTAGTACGTACGAAGTACTAGACTAGYTTCTCGAATGAAAAACCACGAACCAACTATCTTTCCCACTACGCTACGGTACGTACTCGTAGTCGTACGTACTGGTACCATATGTACAATTAACTGTTTCTGTCAGTTTTCGGCTCGATAGTGCCGTATGTACTAGTAGTGCGTACGTACGTACGTACGCACAAAGACCATCTATGGAAACAAGTACGTACAGTAAACAAGAGCAATAGCAACCTACGTAGCACCACCTAAGAAGCACGTTGACCGACGGAGTACGAGTACCCGCACTCATGTACCCCAATAGAAACTAGGCCTAATTTTACGGTGCCATCAGCTAGAAAAACTAGTAATACAATGGTTTAGTTCTTTGTTACTACTCTACAAAACTTCTTCGGCAAGTCACGGCACAAGCCACGGTCTGTCATTGCCATGGAGACGGCGGGTATTGGTTCGCTAGTGGTGATACTAGTRGTAGTGCACAAACTGAACTAATAACAGTACAGTAGGTAGTAGCTACTACTCGCTAGTCGTAGCAGTTCACCACCACCAGGGAACGAGGGRCAGTAGCAGGCGCTGCCGACAACAAGGGCAGCAGGTTTCTTTCCTCCAAACCCCCGCSTGGCTGTACCGAAGCCAGGGAAGCACACGGTGGGCTTGCAATAGGCSCCGGCCAAACCATCCACCCCGAAGCCTCCGCTCGTTTCCTTGCTTCCGACCGCCAACCCTGCTCAAGAACCAAAGCACAGTGGCACACGGCAGAGCAATTACACCGCCTAGCTGGTCGGAAAAATAGATGGACCGGGACCGCAATGCCATTGTTGCACCGAAGAACGCGTGATTCCAAAACCCGAAACCCCGAGAAACGGGCTGGCAATCGCACGGGGGCCCGGAGCGCGGTGCTTGCTTGTTTGTCCCCGCGCTGCCCATCCGAAACCACGCTGSCAAACGAGGAACGACACTTCTTGMGCGCCCGCGCCCGAGGAAACAAAGCCCCTTCYAAGGKTTTGGGCGTTTGCGGGATGGGCACCCCGTCCACAAATCGAATGAAATCGTTTCGAACGATCAACCACACGGGGTCATCCTTTCTCCCTGCAGATTATCCCCGGGCATGTGCAGTTGACACTGGCGGGATGTTCTATCCTCCTGAGGTTCACAAACTCGCAAACTCCAGCCGGGATGGATCCCTCTAGAAGGGTTTCGCCAATTCGCAGGGTCTCCATCCGGGGCATCCTCGAAAATTGGTCGGCCACCGTCCCGGTGAGACTCCATTCCGACACATCGAGCTCCTGGAGGTTCACAAGAGCACCGATTTCGGTTGGAAGAGAGCCATCCATGTTCAGGTTTTCGAAGATGTCCAGATGGGTGAGGGCCGTCAGTTCTCCGATGCGCGCGGGGATGCTCCCCGAAACACCCGACCTAGACACCGARAGAAATTCGAGCGCCGAAAAGTCGAACAGTCGGTCTGGAAGGCTTCCGGTCAGCGGGTTGCGGTCGGAACGAAAGGTCTCGAGCGTGCTRGCACAGCTTCCGCAATTCAGTATATCGTCTAAATTGCCTTCGAGTTCGTTAAAGTCGAGAACGATATACTGCAATCGAGACATTGTTTTGAACTGGTCGGTCAGTGTTCCGGTAAGTCGGTTGTCGGACAAATCCAAATCGGCTGGGTCGCAAACAATTCAGAAAATAACAAAATCGGTGAATTTTGGATTGAAATGTACAGTGAAAGGAAGAGATATGGTGTCGTACAAAGGTACGAGTCAAAATCGGCGACATMATTGTTTCCGTTCTAGAAACGAGATTCAACKGACTTACTCAGTTTCGATAGCCCCTGCAGCTGGCTAGGCAGAGTTCCTTCAAATCCAGTATTCTTTAGATACAGTTGTTCTGATAAGAGARCCAATCAAACAAARTAAATAAGTGCATACGCATGTTAGAAGCTAGTAGTGCTCGTGCGAAAGCGAATTCAAAGGTGGTTGGTGGTTTTGTGAAGAGATATTGTTCTCCACTCTACTGTATTCATACTCACGCAAATTAGTCAAACTGAACAGGCTTGCGTGGTGTAGCAGCTCTGGATTCTCGGCGAGACGAAGATACTCTGTACGTCGAAATTTGGAAATAGATGCAGAGGGGAAGCAATAAGAMAAGCAATGAACAAGAGGTCAAGTCAGTGGCCAAAGCCAAGGCAAATACTTGGCATACACACAAATTAGAATGACTATAACSAACTCACTCAACGAATCAATAGCGGTTCCGATCCCTTCTACACTTTGAATTCTGTTATCTGAGAGCAACAAATACTCTGTGAAAAAGACCGATAACAAATTCGTGAGAAATTCTTGCCTAAAATGTTCACCACACAATCCACGCTTAAGACTTGCAGAAAGGCTATAACAACAGCAATACTGATATCAAACACAAGGGTTTATACGTACGGAGTTCGGAAAGATGCGCCAGCTCACTTGGCAGTGATCCGTTAAGGTTGTTGTTTTCAATCCTGAGGCCAACCACAGGTTTTACGAAATTCCCTGTCTCGTCAGCTCCATCCCCGACTTTCAAGCAACTGACAAATTTCCAACCTGTACCACAATGGGTTTTATCGCTTAGCCATCCGGTGTTGACATTCCATTCATCCCCATTTAGCGCGTAGTAAAAAACCGCTAGAATATATCTAATCCTCATCAGTTCGATGTTTTSGTTCGTCATGGTCTGAGAATATTGAACAACCCCGTCATCTCTCATCAACCAAAGATACGCATCGTGTTGAGGAGAGGACTGATTTTTCCAGGTCTCTGGGCTCGTAATATCTGCCGCGATGATGTACTGTTCGAATGCTTTGGCCTTGATGGGATTGGGTGGCACTATGGTAGGGAAAGCTGTTGGGGTGGTGGAAGGGGATGCCGTTGGTGTAGTGGAAGGGGACGGTGTAGCGGAAGGAAACAAAATCGGAATTTCSGCGATCGGCACCGGCTTTTCTTTCTTGTCGCGAAAGACAAACAAAAGCACCAAYATGGTCGTCAGCAAGACAGTTGTGCCTACAATACTCCAGTAGAATACAGGGCACCTATACCATGGAAGTTTCTTAGCTTTTTGGTGTTCGCCATCAGCGTTCTCACCAGAGTTATCGTTGACAAGAATACTGCTGGCTTCGTCCTCTGGTAGAGTGGATCCATGGGTGAGATCTGCAATGGAACCTGACACTGTGTGTTCYACTGCAGCATCTATTAACGAACTCCCATGTTGCTGCTGCTGGAATTGCATGCTGCTGCTGCTATTTGTAATGTTGCGGGAGGACTCTCTAGTATAGAATGTACTCAAACTTTCCGACCCACTGATTCTTCTATCTGCAAGAAAACTATCTGCGTTGATTGTCGGGCCACTGCTTTGTAGGGATTCCTCTTCGTGACGTTGCTGTTCTGATTTAGTATGCTGTGTCAAGACGGCCGGGCTTTGTGACACCAGTACACCACTGGAGTAMACTGCAACGGCTCCGACAGCGTTATAATTCCCGCTCCTTGTACTCGACGTTGACCTTCGACGAGTGCGGCTATAGTAGTCGCCCCCACCATCATCGCTGTCATCATCATCACTGTCATCGTAATCGTCGTCGTCGTCGTCGTCACTATCCTCATCGCTATCATAGCCACGACGCAATCGCCKTCGATGATTCATTCTGGATCTCATTCGATGAGTAGTAGCATTGTTAGACCATGGGACGCCGGCCTTCTTTTCTCCATCAACATCCAYTTTGTTGGTGGTGCTTTGTTTTTTCATAGCATAAGCGTCGTTTTTTTTGTTGTTAAAAGAATCGTAATCATCATAATCATACAAAGAAGACATGTCAATAGGACCGTCCACATCAATCCTGACGTTACCCCTGCTTTGGACTTTCGGTGGGTATTGAAATTGGTGCCTCTGCTTCTCTTCTTCCTTSAGCTTTGCATTGTACAAGTTTGTTGTGGTTTTGGTAGACTTCGAATATGTTGGTGGTTGTTTCAGTGGGATGTTTCCAGAAGARGCATCATAATTATACAAAGAAAGCATGTCAATTGAACCATCCATGCCAATCCTGGTGTTTCCCTTGCTTTGGTTTTTTGGTGGGTATTGAAATTGGTGATTCTGTTGCTCTTCTTTCTTCTGTTTAGCATTGTAAAAGTTTGTGRTGTTGCAGGTAGTTTTGGTCGCTCTAGAATGTTGTGACGACTCGTGTATCGGTGGAAACGTGCTGTTGCATGAAGTTTGGGAAGATCTAGAATGTTGTGATGACTCGTGCATCGGCGGMAACATGCTGTTGCAGGAAGCTTGGGAAGATCTAGAATGTTGTGATGACTCATGTATCAGTGGAAACACGTCGTTGCAGGAAGTTTGGGATAATCTAGAATGTTGTGACGACTCGTGTATCGGTGGAAACACGTCGTTGCNGTGGAAACACGTCGTTGCAGGAAGTTTGGGATAATCTAGAATGTTGTGACGACTCGTGTATCGGTGGAAACACGTCGTTGCAGGAAGTTTGGGATAATCTAGAATGTTGTGACGACTCGTGTATCGGTGGAAACACGTCGTTGC
>CAACVS010000050.1:103215-123341 GCA_900660405.1 Pseudo-nitzschia multistriata | reverse complement strand
TTTCTGACATTTTTGTTGGACAGCAACACCAACAACCCCAGCCCCCTGTATTCAACCAAGACCTTTCCTTCAAAGACCAAGGCCTGGAGTACATGCTACATCATTCTCGGTTTTGAAGAAGATTCCCCATCATCTCCATGCAGTTCAAGTAAAATTTACAGACTGGAAGAGGATTCCAGTCATGATGTTATTTCTGACATTTTTGTTGGACAGCAACACCAACACGACCCCCAGGCCTCAGTATCCAACCCAGTATCTAGATCTTATCAATCTATTCCCTGTTCTCTTCTTCTTCACAGCTGCTTCTTTTGTTTGAGGGATGTGTTTTATTCTTGTTGGTTAATTGATTCTTTTCTCTTTGGCCTTCTTTTTCTTTTTGCTTTTTTTTTAAAATGACTACTCCACCACATGTGCCCCTGCCAACTGTGAGGTTGTGAATTGCCTTAATTGGCTTGGCAGTGTGCTTGGCAATCCTTGTTTCCTTGATCACTGCAGAGTGACTTGCCTGAACTGTGAGCCAACAGCATCTCTGTATCCTTATTCCAGCAACCTGCCTTAACTGGCTTGTCAGTATGCACCGAACTTGGTCGCGCCTCCACAAGAAAAACTCCTTGGGGCGGGAGCAGGTGTTGTCCCTAAGAGCAGCTAGGAGCATTCTTCTCCCTAGTAGTCAGGATAAGTGCAATAAGCTATGGTTCTGGCCATGTAGTGCCTCTTCTATTTCACGAGGTTAAATAATAATATTTTTTGGGGGTAACTGACTATTATTCTTTCCCGCCTTCTTGCGATCATCTATTTGCTCGTGTTTTCTCCTTCGTGCATTAAGCATTCAGTCAGAACAACATCCTCTCAACCATCCAATCTGTCCTTTATGTGCGCTTCCCGAATTCGTTTCAGTCCAGTGCGCACGGGACTCTGATACAGTACGTACCTACGTACTCGTACTCGCCCTATTTTTTCCTTCGACAAACCCATCCGCTTCCGTGAGGGAAGGAAAACGGGAATACGGCATTAAGTACAGCATAATAGCCTTCGATTTTGCAACGCAGCTGCGAATGGAACCGATCCGACCCACTGTCGCCAAGCCAATCCATTCGAAACCAAAAGCAAGAGCGAACCCAACTAGATCTAAACGATTCGATCTCATACAAAAGACGCAATTATGAGGAGACGAAGCCCTCTCCCTCCAATGTCGTTATCGTTGTCGCTTTGCTGGGCTCTGTCCTTTTCGGACACTGGCAGGGGGCCTGGCTCTTGCTTCGCCTTTTCTCCCTCGCCTCCGTCGCTCCCTTTTGGTTTGATTCAACCAACGAGAACCGCAGCAAAGACAACAGTCAATTCCGGCGCTGATTCCAATTCCAAGTCCAAGCGCATCCGCGCGGCCTCCTCCTCTTCCACGGCCTTGCACCTGGCCGACGAAATCAAGGACTACCGACGGGGCCTCTCTCAGATCCACAGCGACACAACGCAGGCGCACGGCGTCCCGTCGAGCGACGGTCCGACCAGTTGCGTCTTCAAATTTGGCGGATCCTCCCTCGCCGACGCGGAGCGGATCGATCACGTTTCGAAGCTCGTTAAGGACCAGATCGAAACCCACGGATACCGGCCCCGCGCCGTGGTGTGCTCGGCCATGGGCAAGACGACGAATAACCTCCTGGGGGCCGGAGAGTTTGCGCTGGGTGAGTACAGTGTGTAGAACTTGTTGCGATGCGTTGTGAGCAATGCGGTGTAGGAAAATCGCTACTCTTCGTCCCATAGCAGTGCATTCGGGTTGCAACTGCTTGGTGACAAGAACCACACTCGCAATATAGTTTTGTTGTTACTTGATGTGTTACTTGATGTCTTGCGTTATGTTGCGTTGTATTGCGTTACGACTGGATTTCTTATAATGCACCACACATACGTAGTATGTAGTATGCGCTAGATTGAGACCATACACTACGCATGACCAATGCGCAACGCAACCCATGCTCGACACGGGATAAGGAAAACCTGATATCCAAGAAACAAGCTGAGAAAAGCAAACGAGCAGGCAAATTGAAGCATCAATCCATCAACGACCACAATCCTCAACGTCGCAACCACTGATTCACAATTGACCTTCCATCTTCTTCATTCTATCCCGAAAATACTATCCTGCCCCTTCGCATCATGCCGTGTAATGTCATGCAACAAAACACACTCGGTCGTGCCCTTACAAAACACACGCACTACGATTTCAGAGGGCCGGGTCTCTATCGACGCCATCCGCACACTGCACCACAATGCCATGGACAAGTTCGGCTTTGCCGAGGACTGTCACACCCGTTCCGACGTCGATGCTCTACTGGACGAATGCGAGCAGATGCTCACCGGCGTCAAGATGCTGAAGGAGCTTAGCCCGCGGTCTCTTGACCAGCTCGTCTCGTATGGGGAGAGGTGCTCGGTCCGAATCGTTGCGACGCGGCTCAACCAACTCGGTGTTCCTGCCCAGTCCTTTGACGCGTGGGACGTCGGGGTGATCACCGACGACAACTTTGGCGACGCGTTGCTCCTGCCGGAACACGAAGAAGCCGTCCGGAAGGCGTTCCATCGGATCGATCCGGGGGTCGTCGCAGTCGTCACCGGCTTCATTGGGCACGATCCAGACGGCCGCATCACCACGCTGGGCCGTGGGGGCTCCGACCTGACGGCCACGGCCATCGGGGCGGCCCTCAACCTCGACGAGGTGCAGGTCTGGAAGGACGTCGACGGCATCCTCAGCACGGACCCACGGGTCGTCCCGAACGCCGTTGCCCTCGACCGGGTCTCCTTCGAGGAGGCCTCCGAGCTAGCCTACTTTGGGGCGCAGGTTCTTCACCCGATCGCTATGCAGCCCGCTCGGAAGCACGGCGTCCCGGTCAGGGTCAAAAACTCGTACAACCCTGGGGCGGTGGGGACGATCATAACGGAGGAGGCCTCCTCAAAGGAACGGTTGGTGAGTTTTCTGTGTATTGGTTGGTTTCTGCTGTTTGTGCGAGAGATGCCTCTGCTTCTCGAGAGCTTTCGTGTTGCATTGTTTGGTCATTCACATTTTGTTTTTCTTTGGTTTTCCAGGTAACGGCAATCACCTACAAAAAAGGGGTGACCGTTCTGGACATTTGCTCGACGCAGATGCTCGGGGCATACGGCTTCCTGGCGAGGGTCTTCGGCGCTTTCGAGAAACACAAGCTCTCTGTTGACGTACTGGCGAGTTCCGAGGTCTCGGTCTCACTCACCCTGGACAAGAAGCAGGAGAGCTCGCAGATCAGTGCCCTCATCGAGGACCTCGAGGACTGCTCCAATCTCGTCCGCAAGGACGACTACTCGATCCTTACATTGATCACCGACGTCCATAAGAGTTCTCAGGTTCTTGCGACTGTTTTTCGGGTGTTTTCGGACCAAAACATCCAGGTGGAAATGATGTCTCAGGGTGCATCCAAGGTCAACATCAGTTTTATCATCCAGAGCAATCGACTCGAGCAAGCGATCGGGCAGCTGCATTCTTGTTTCTTCGAAGGGAAATGTGTTGTCGATGAAAAGTCGGGCGGAAACGACACTCAGGATTCGGAAGCTCCTTAGCTGCCGTGGAAATACCATGTGGTATCACGAACTGTAGCTTTCGAGTTTATGTTGCACCCGAGAGAGACTTTCTCATCTATTTGATCAGATCGGATTTGGGTTTGGTTGGTTCAAGCCTTCGTTTGGTTTGGAGACTGTGGAATGTTCATTCAAAAGAACGGCAACAGGCACGCTGCAGGCGACGAATAGTTAACAAGGAAAGCTCTCTATTGTCTTTGCAATACTTTGGGCGGTTCCTTCTTGGCTTTAACTTTTGACAGAATTAGGAGACAGGATACTAGCTTATTGCATTATACTAGGTGGCTTGGTTACCCCAAATTCTATTAGCTAATAATTCACTGAACACCTGCATCTTCGTCCGGTAAAAATCACGCCGTCCTTTAATTCCTTAGATACTTCCTTGCCAGACCGAGGTTTTCTTTTTTTATCTTGCGCTTACGACAATCTTCTCATGAGTATCTGTCGGAACGCTGTTTGCACTGCAGCTCATCCGAACCGCACGTATCACATCAACAATATGATACGATGTTACTATTTCCACTGCTGAAGTTGTTGGGCGACTGAGCAGACGAAGAGAAGAAAAACTCGATCAAAACTGTCCTTCAATTGAGGCAGCCACGATCACTACACTAAGTGCACTGGCGGGACGTGGTGCTAAATGGAAAGGGGAGGAAACAAATGGACGGATAACAGATAACGCATCACGAGTCTCGCCATGCGTCTACTCAACTCAGGGCAGAGTACGGCCAAAGTATTGAGGCGAACCATAGCGCACTTTTCATTTTGAGAGACAGGAGCAGGGTGTCATGTCACTCATCTTCATCAGTCGCTCCTTAGCGGCCTCTCGAAGTACACGAATAATTCCCTTGGTGGTTTGGTTGAATTTCTTGTCATTTCATTCTTGGGGTGGTAAATTAGTTGTTTTTTATTGTTAGAAAAAAGGGATATGCTACGAATCATCGAACCCAACCCAGGGTTTTAGGGTTCCTTGGTTGCACGGACTTCTACCTCACGCAACGCAGATAACGTAGCACCTGCGAGCAATCCCACACAGTGAGTGAATACATACGGCGCAGACCGATGAGCTCCGCCGTGCTTTGCAACGCAGTTTGACAACAAGATCGTTTCTTTATTTGAGCTTTTTCTTGGGTCGCAATTGGGCCGTGTGTCCGCACTTCTTCTTGCGGCAGTTGCTGGCCTTGGGGGGAAGACGGGCGTAGCACTTGCGGCAGATGGCCTTTTCGCAGTTGTACTTGCGGGCAAGCATAGCGAGGGAGGGATCGTAGACTCCTCCTCTCAATCGCAGGACCAAATGCAGGGTGGATTCCTTTTGGATGTTGTAATCACTCAGAGTTCGACCATCCTCCAATTGCTTTCCGGCAAAGATAAGACGTTGCTGATCCGGTGGGATTCCTTCCTTGTCCTGGATCTTGGTCTTGACGTTGTCGATCGTGTCCGATGGCTCGACATCGAGAGTGATGGTCTTTCCGGTGAGGGTCTTGACGAAGATTTGCATGGTGAGATGTTATTCTTGTTCAAGTTATCTATGTAATTTATCGGTACTGCTCGGTGACTCTTGTTACAAAACAGTTGCAAAAACCTCGTTGAAACACTAGTGAAAGAACGGGTAAAGCAAAGAAAAGGAGCCGAGTCGACGATGGCGGCTGCGTTTGCCTTGCTGGTTTAGCTGTTGTTGGCGTGGTTGTGGTTGTTCTCGATGTTGTTACTGCTGCTCCATACACTGTAGGACGGCACGGGAACGGCACACGCTTTCAGGCACTACAGCCAGACCGTTTCAACGTTGTCGCACCGTACAAACGAGTATCGCCTCAGTATTTTAGAAAAGAGGTAAGAAGTAGAATTATGTGGGAAAAACCGTGTAACCCGAGAATCTAGTCGTCGGAGTCGAGTGGAGTAAGAGTCGAACAACGGACGAAGGTGTTGTATCGTACGGTATGTATGGTAAGTAGGTATTGGATGGACTAATCGTAATTGAACCTTTAGTTACGTACCCTATCGTACCGTACGTAGCTGGTACGGGTACGAGTACCGGCCGGTACGTAACTCCGTAGAAAAAATGTTGTACTTTAATGAATAACCTTGATCGAATGAATCGACATGGGAGTCTGGCTGTCAACCGTAATGACTCCGTCGCAACCTACTGTATGGTACGTACGGTACAGCCATCTATTACAGCACGATTATGGATGGATCGAAACACGAGTAAATACGAATACGAACTGTAACAACTGATTTATTTCATCGTTTCGTTTTATTTTTTTCCTCCAATCCGAATAAAAAAGTACGGGTACTCGTACGTACCTACCTGGTACCAGGGGTCATAAATTTAGGACCCCTTCCTGGTACATGGTACCTCATACCTGGTACCGTAGCGTACTTCTCCAGAGAAAAGAGAACCAATCTTCCACGAGACAACATGTCAAGAATCGGATGGCAATCGTACGAGTACCAGGTCCGTACGTACGTCTACTACCGTACGTACTCAGGTTCCAGAATCGATAGCTATCAACATAAATAGTACTGGACGTACGATTATTGTACTAGTGCGACTGCTCCAACCGCTCATATTATGTGTCACACGGATAAAACTTATTAAACTTAAATTTAAGGTGTATCCTTTCCAGAATGCACCGAACGCTGTGAAGGACAGAGCCCATCACCACCATCATCACATTCATACGTACTCAACTACAGGTAGTTTCCACAAAAATAAAGCTCAATCTATTCGATTCGAGGTCAACAAGAAAAACCAAACCAAGACCGAAAGTGCTTCATAGCAAACGACAAAAGAGAAGCGAAATCGAAGGCACACACACCATGCAGACCGGGTTCTTTTTCAATAATATCGGTAGTATCCGCAACTCCGTGTGTAACTATGCGAACAAGGATACCGGGAGGCGGACCAGACGGCCACCCGTCTCGTCAAAAAAAAATGTGCGGGGAAACTGCTACAGGCACGGAACCAGCGGCAGCATTCAGAAACTGAAACGATCCCTGGCCATTGCCACCCTTGTACTTGCTACCGCAAGCAGCAGCAACGACCATTTCTTCGTCGACGGAAGCAATGCGGCGAGCGCCGCGATGGGGGCCCTGAAAAACATGGACTATCGATACTTTGTGGCGGGTGGAACCTGCGCCGCCTTTTCTCATGGGATCACCACACCGATCGATGTTGTCAAGACCAAGCTACAGGCCGATCCAGAGGTGAGTGCAATAATGAACTCCGGCTTGTATTGAGTGCATTGTGCTGTACTCTGTTGTATTGATACCAGAGCGTTGATTGCAATCGTATGAGCGACATCGGGTTTTCGGATTCATTCGCCTGACAGGAACCATGGATAAATAGAGGGAGCAGTGAAATTTGCTGTCTAATTTTGAGATAAAGGAAAGAAGGATGGAACAAACAAACAAATTTGGAAATGGACACTGTATGGTGGACGACGATCAGTCATTTATCGGTGTAATGTGTTTCCAGTTTTACATGCAATGCGTAAACATAACGGACAAGTTGTTGTAGAGGATCGAACAGACAAGAAGACACTCGATGGTGGTATATTCGAAGGATTCGATTTGATTCGATATAGTACAAGACGAGACCATGCTTTCGGCCTCCTGCTTGCGCACTAAACAATGCACGCTTGGCACGCAAACCTCTGCCATCCTGTTCACACCGAGGGCAAGCATCCGGTCTTTCAACGCGTCTCACATTACAAACGAAGACCAAAGCAACGAAGCGGGCGACGAGATCAGTGATTTTCGAAACCCGCACCATACCACGCCACGCTAGAATATCCCTTTGCTTTGGTGGTTGCTTATGTTCTTTTTGTTTGTTCTTTCTCCTGGAGTATTTCGATCCAGAACCATTTATAATTTTTGTTTGTTTGTTATCGTCATTGTTGCAATAAGTATGATGCCCGCTGCTTGGTCATTTATTCGTTCCTCCTAAACCCATTCGATTCTTTTGCTGCGTTCAACAATTTATTCCTCTTTTTTCACAACAAACAAAACAATCAACCCTCAAATGACTGGATCGCTTGCAACAAACCGAAAAAATCGAACGTATAAAACGCGACTTGCGTGAATCGTTGGAACGAATGAATTAATCCGTCTATAGAAATTCGAGGGCAAGGGCCTCGTTGCCGCCACGCTGCAGATTTGTCGAGACAAAAACTCCGGGGGATCGGCTGCTCTATTGAACGGGCTGGGACCCACTGTCCTGGGGTACGGGATCGAAGGCGCCATGAAATTTGGTGCGTACGAGGTGACCAAGCCCCTGTTCCTCACGCTACTGGGCGAAAGACGCAAGGTCACAGCATTTGTCCTGAGTAGCATCGTTGCCGGATCGATCGCCGCCGTCCTCTTGGTGCCTATGGAATCTCTTCGCATCAAACAGGTAACAGATGACTCCTACAAAGACGATACAATCCTAAGTGGAATCCCAAGGATCATTCGCGATGACGGATTCTTGGTAATGATGTCGGGCGTCTGGGCTATGCTGGCCAAGCAGGTCCCATATACCTTCGGAAAGCAGGTCAGCTTCGACTTAGTGGCCAAGTTTTTGTATTCGGTAACGGAAACTCTGTCGGTGTTGACCAAGACTCAGTTGAAATGGATTGTTTCGCTGCTTAGTGCCTTTTGTGCCAGTATCGCGGCCTGTCTATGCAGCCAACCTGGGGACATGATCCTGACCGATACCTACAGTAGCAGCCGTAGCAAGCCCGGAAGTTTTGGAACGGTTGTTCGTGGAATCTACGGAAAAGGTGGGCTGCCCGGATTCTTTCGCGGCACCCAGGCCCGATTGGTACATGTCGGTATGATTATCACCTCTCAACTGATGGTGTACGATCTCGTCAAGCAGCTTCTGGGATTGCCGGCCACTGGGTCGCATTAACACATAAAAATGGAGAATAATACCAAGCCATGGAACGAGCTGACTATATAGGTCCAAGAAAGCAACCTACAGTGTTCCATAAACGACACAAAGGAGTTCGTGCGAGTACTGTAATATACAGCAAGATACCTTCCCTCTGAAGCAAAAATCAAAATACTAGGTCGTAAGATGTTATAATTATTACTTAATTTAGAAAGGTATTGTTTCGCAATCAAAAAACGATTCAGACCATCAGAACAAGGCACATTCGTCAAAAAATCGACCTCTTTTTCGTTCCTACTAAGTACTGTGGTTCCCATAGTACTGTACTGAGCCTGAGTTGTTGTAGCCTTGTCTATCCTTCTTCTGTACTGTGCTGCTGAGGTGCCAAGGGACACTTKGGCCTTTGTGCCTCGATGCTACCGTACCTTTGCTGTGTCGTATGAGTAGCATGTACATATGTTAGTTACTAGGATTTGTTTTAAGGTTGCTGAAATTGAGATTGGACTACTAGGACTTGGATCTATGTATGAGAGGAAATAGTTTCTTGTTGGAATGGGTTCATGGTTTCACGGTTTTGATTTGATGTATTACTGTAAGTTGCAACAAATTTACTCCTGTGTTAAAGGGCAGGGAAGGGGGTGAATCTTCATTGTAGTGTTCCGTTACCTTAGAGTCTCATCCCACCATGGTACCTCGCTGCTGCAATACTTCAAGAATGAGGGCAAGGCTGTTCATTAGTTGGGAGGGCAAGTGGTTCAATGGTTTTTTATTTTTGCCTTGTGTCTGTCTGTCGCTCACAACACTCTCATAAGTTTTTCAAAAGGCATTGGACAAACAAATGCATAGGATTGCACAATGTCCTTGAAGAGTAGTGTACTACTACATGGCTCTCACCAATACAATGAGTATGATCAAGAAATTCAGCAATTTTGTGATCTGATTTGATCACATTTATTGGTGACCAAAATCGATCAGATAATTAAAAAGGGAGTGGTCCTTTAACCCATTCCCTCCTTTTACAAATTGAAAAACTCATTTCCTTGCATGGTTTTGTTTTTAGTTAATTGGAAACTCATTTCCTTGCATTTCACACTTTGTGAACTCATTTCCTTGCATTCTCTAAGTAATCATAATTTCACTGTCAAACAGCAGGAAACACACCAGCATCAATTAGTAGGAGTTTCTGTTGAACAACAGGAAACTACAACAATGGTGGGAGTGACTATCTACTAGTACTAGTGGTAGTAATAGTAATAGTGACATAAATCAAGTGCTAGTACTAGAAGAAAAGTGAGTTGATCCTCTTATTTAGAATCAACAAACTATGAAGTCTAAAATTGATCAAAAAGGAGAATTGCTGAGTGATGTGCGTGTGTGTGTGAATCATATGAGTCAAGTCAATTGTAGAGATCCATGGGATCAAATGAGAATAGTGAATGTAGCATGTGTATGGATCATAGATATGGATCATAGGTATTAATAATATGTATTAATCATTTGTACCATCCTAGTGGAATCTGCATCTGTGTAATGACAGGTCCAGTCTGAATCTATTGGTGGCAGTGGCAAAGTCAGTGTCATGCTATGTTCCTCCTCTATTGGCGGCAAAGTTGTTGTAGACAATGTGCTCAAGTTGGATCATCACCATCTATTGCAATATTGGTTTGTTCAAGGAGAAAGGAATCTCATCTGTTGGCAGATTCCTGGAGAAGTGTTTTGATAAAAGCCTGAGTTGGCGCTGCTGCTTATGGAATTGAATCTGAAGAACAGTGACCTCAGGGGGGATCTGAAAGCTCAGGGCTGTAGCTCTGGTGAGTAGTGCAGTGCATTCCAAGTGTTTCTTCTTTTGATGGTGAAGTTGACTGTAGACAGAAAGTTCTTGTTTCAAAAGATGCAAGTCAACACTCCAGAGTTCCAGGGTGAGACTTGGCATTTGTTTTCTGCAGCTCTACTAGCTCGGAGTATGTCAGCATCAAGAGCTTTAGCCTCTGCATGATCAGGGGCAGATGAAGAAAGAAGAATTGACGATTTGAGGTGATGAACTTGCATGTAGTCATGAAAAGTTTCGAGATAGACTTTGATTGCCTTCTGGTCGGATGAGCTCTTGGGAAAACAATTCAGAAACATCCAAGTCAAAGTAGAATCCTTGTTGATGATCACAAGACAGCCGGTACTTTAAATGTTTGTATCGTATAGAGTTGGCGGTCAAATGTACGCACCAGCCGTACCTTTTGGGCCATCTAATTACCGTGTAATGACTTATGGGATTAAAAATTTAACTTGTACTACCGGTACAGTGGGGCACGTACTGAATTTTTGAATCCCACATTCATGCCAAATAGTTTCACGCATGTGCAAAATAGTTTCACGTACACATGCAAATTTTTAATCCCATGAGTCATTACACGGTGAAAAGATAGCCCAAAATCCACGCACAGTACAAAAACACGTGGGGCATTAAGAGAGGTTCAACTCATTTGAACAGCCATAACTTTTCCCCCAACGGACGCTTAAGTATGACAAGCACATGGTTTAAAAGAGAATTCAAAGAGCTTTCTAATGGCGTGGGGGAGTACGGCGTACGATGAAAATTTATTGATATACATGTACGTATATACAGCATTCCCAATTTATGACTGGGTCGGCCGGAATCACTCCACCAATGCTATACGCTATGAACATTGAGATAAGGGCAGAGCTCTGGAGAATGAGGGCAAAGTCAATGTGTCTTTGTCCTCTATGATACATTGGGAAATCAGAGTAATTTGCATTGAGGTGAGTCCATGGATCAACTAGGCCCAAGTCCGCCATTACAGACTTGTTGTGAATTGCTAGGTGAATTCCAATCTCCCATGAGACTGATCGATAGCGCTCCCTCATGAGTATCAGCATCTTTAGTGACAAAGTGTCTCAGATCAGAGATGAAATGTTGGCAAGGATTTGGATCAGCACATCCTTCCCAAATGAAGAGACTCTCCTGTTGATGAACTCTCCTGTTGATGAAAGGCAGTGAAGCCTACTTAATTTGTAGGATGAGCACAGCACTTATAAACAACCATGAAAAGGATGTTGGTATCACTGTGACATTACAGTTGATGCTAGTAGGATCATCTGCCGCATGGATCAGTTCCCAATTTCTGAATTCTGCCTGCAAGCGAGCCAAAAGTGATGAGTCCACCATTGCCTCCCAGTCTGAAATGGGAGATTACTTTGACAGAGCTGGAGCCCCATGTGCTGCTAGTAGCTGGATTTCCAAGTTGTTTGTATGTATCACAGAGGGTAGTGCATACATGGATCTGAGTTGTGTCAAGGTTGATCTCACTGTGACCTTGGATGTCAACAGACTGGGAAATTGAATGTGCCAACGCGTTTGGAAGATCCTGAAGACAGATTCCAACTGGATTGATGGAGGACACTCTACTACAGGTAGGAGGTTCATCAGAGATGATGCCACCCACAGGTTGTTAATGGACAAAGGGAAGAGCTGGAGAAAGGCAGGCAGAATTGAGTCCAAGGGTGAACAAGGTGGAATGGAAGGCTCACAAGTTGATCTCAGATTTGTGACAACCTGAGGGGTGGTAATAGTAGAGGAGGCCTTGGGGGATGTCATAAACTTCTGCCAGAGCTTGGATGAGAACAATTGTGACGTTGACCTTGTGGAGACCCACAGGCAGTGGTCTGTCAAGGGTCACGTTTTGGGTGGGCAACAAGACACTCTGAGTTGGTAGTGCTTTCAATATGAGATACACATCAAAGAGTTCAAATGAAGAGATTATCATCAAAGTGAAAACACGGCTCCTGTCTCAGCGCAAAAAAGGACTTGTTCTCTGCAACTATGTTGTTTTTGTTCTCTGCAACTATGTTGTTTGTGGCAACAAGAGAGTTGTTCAGGGAGGTGACTTGTCATTAATGAAAGTAATGGCAGTCTTGAGCTCTATAGCAAAGGTTTCACACTCAAATATGGTTGCGTTCCAAGTCTTCAGGTCAGATTTCATAGTTTTGTGTAGATTAGCAACCCAATGCACATGGATTGGATTCACCATCCATTGCAGATAACGAATGACATTGTCTTGTTCTTGGTCTGTTGAGGATCACATGGTGGGTGGTTGATGGGACACTTTGAGGTGGTAGTCTGTTCAATATGAAATATACACTGGAGAGTGCAAAAGAGAAGATCATTATCAAAGCGAAAACATATCTCCTGTCTCAGTGCCAAAAAGGACTTGTGGTGGTTTTCTGCAACTACATTGTATGAAGCAACAAGAGAGTTTTATGGGGAGGTGACTCTGTCATTAAGGGAGGTATTGACAGTCTTGAGCTCTGTAGCAAAGGTTTCAAACTCAAGTTTGCTTGCATTCCAAGTCTTCAGATCAGTTTTCATGGTTTTGTGTAAATTTGCAACTTGGTGCACATTGATAGGATTTACCATCTGTTGCAGATCTTGAATGATGTGGTCTTGCTCTTCTATCTTATTCTGGAGATGAGTAAATTGAGTGGCCACTTTGTTGAGTGTTGATTGCTGTCCAGTGAGGCACACAGAGAACTTCTTGAGGACCCCTTGTTGATGTTCAAATTTGTCAAGGACAGTTGCTGAGGTTGTGCTGGCTTGAGTGATTTTACTAAGAAGCTGTTCAAAACAATTGATAATAGTCTGGACCAGAGAGTTGTTTGCTGATCCAATAGCCTTGTGTTTGGTAGCAAGATCCTGGTGATGTTTTTCAATAGAGGTACACTTTGCCTGGAGGGAGTTATGTTGAGTCTCTAGGGCATCAAGCTTTTGTCTGGAGCAATGAGTTGTTTGCTGATTCAAGGGCTTTGTTGTGTTTGGTAGCAAGATCCTGGTGGTGTTTTTCAATAGAGGTATACTTTTCCTGGAGGGAGTTATGTTGAGTCTCTAGGGCGTCAAGTTTTTGTGACCACTCCAAGTTTGGAGTCAGAGTAGACAGTGTGGGTTGTGAGGATTGTGATCCAGGAGCGACAAAGGTAGGCTTCTTAATCCAAGCACTTGGTGGAGGTGTTCGTGGAGGAGAAGACACAGGAGATGTCCTCAAGATAGAACTTGGAGGACAGGAAAGCCAAGCAATGGAGCCAGGAATTGAGGAGGGACTGCCAATGACTGAAGATGTATATGGCTTGGTGTGAAACTTGTCAGGGTTGCTTTTAGGAACGGTCTGAAGGAGACTGTCAATCTGTGCAGAGCTGGTAGGAGGCAAATTGTGGGTCAACAGATTCCTTTCACCTTTAGATTTGGTGGTGTAGGTGGGGTGAATACTGACCACTCCTTGTAGTTGAAGTAATTGTTTGTCAATATTGCCAAGAGCATTGTGGTCAAGGGTGTGAATGACTGTAATTTGATGAGACCAAAGATAGGCTTGTTGTTCATGTATGGCAGTGGCAAAGTGTTGATACATAGGGTATTTTGGAAACACCCAGGTAGTGTTGACCATTTGAATGAAATCAGTATGTGAATTATCACTCAGTTTACCAAAAATGTATCGGACTAGTGCTTTGTGTGATGATGGACAAACAATACCAGTGGTGTGAGTTTGATGGATTTGTTGGGCACCATTTACTAATCCTTTCCACAAAGGATGCACGGTGGCAACCATGACCTCAGGAATAGTATTGACCCCCATGGAAAGGGCAGACTTTTTGGAAGCAACTTGAGATTCCAACTCCTTCCTGTTTGTGTGTAGAAATGATTGGATTGGAGGGTTGAATTTCTTTTGAAGGATGGGCTGGGAAGTAGCTTCACGATGATGATTACCACTAAACCAAGCAACTTTGGTGTTCTGAACTAAGTTCATAATAGCAGTATGTTTAACAACAATCCAAATGCAATGCTCTTTGAGACTATCCGCAACAAGAGATCCTTTGAAGTTCCAGATAACCCTGTCAGTCCAAGAGGCACTATTGTATAGAGTTGGCCAGCTAATGCACGGTCCCAGTCGTAGATTACAGGCCATCTAATTACCGTGTAATGACTCGTGGGATTAAAAATCTAACTTGTATGAATCCCACATTCATGCGACCAAATAGTTTCGCGCACACGTGCTCAACCAACAAAATTTTTGATCCCATGAGTTGCTTTCACGTGCATGCTGTAGGCCTAGTACAAGTCAAATTTTTAATCCCACGAGTCATTACACGGTAATTAGATGGCCACTAATCCACGCACACGTATAATTTAACCGTGTAACTGTTTCAGTCTTGAACTGACCGTTTGGGCTGTAACTTTTTCCTCAACGGACGCTTAAGTATGATAAGCACATGGTTAAAAAGAAAATTCAAAGAGCTTTCGAATGCGGTGGGGGAGTACGGCATCCGACGAATATTGACTGATATACGTTTATGTATATATTGAATTGCCAATGTACGAYTGGTGCGTCTTTTTTTGCTTGGCCCACGCTATACGATATGGCCAGAACCAGAGCCTCTCCGGATTAGGGAGAAGAATGCTCCTAGCTGCTCCAAGGGGCAGCGCCTCCCTCCAAGGAGGTTTTGTGGAGGGGCGACCAACTTCTATGCACACTGACAAGCCAATTAAGGCAGGTCCCTGGACTCAGAGGACATAAAAGCAGTTGGTTCACAGTTTGGATGGATGAGAACCATGTCATTATCATTTCAAAAGGCACTGCCAAGCCTGTAGGTTGAGGTTACCCAGCCCCAACCCGTAGGCAAGCCTTCATATGCAGTGATAAAGGAAATGTGTGCCAAGCACACTGCCAAGCCAATTAAGGCAAGTCTTCATCACACTGGGCGAGGACACATGTATTCAAAAATAAGAATTAAAAAAGAAGAAAAGCCAAAAAGAAAAAGAAAAAGAAAAAAGGAAATGTCACACTTCTTTCACCAAATTACAGCTGATCCCGCCCAAAGGAGCAGCTGTTTGAGCATCTTCTTGAAGAAGAAACTGGACATAAATCAATTAATTCTGTTACTGCTAGTCATGTGGTTAAACACTTGGGTTTGTTGCTGCTTCTGTCCACCACATAAGACAGGAACAGCATCAATTGTAACTGGAAGCACTGGGGCTTCTGGTCCTTGAGAACTGGGGATGGACCAAAAAACTCTTTGGGTCCATTAATAAACTGCTGGCTGGCGTTGTTGTTGTTCCTTCTCCCCAGCATGAGTGCCAGAAACAACAACAACTTGACTGGAAAACTCTTCGAAACCGGAAATGAAGCTGGAATACTGTAGTAGTAACTGCATGGAGATGCTGGAGAATCTTTTTTTAAAACCGAGAATGTATGTAGCATATACTCCAATTGTTGTTCTTCAAAAGTCTCGGTTGAATACTGGGGACTGGGGTTGGTGTTGTTGCTTTCCAGCTTGGATGCTGGAAACAACAACAATCGTGACCAGAAGCACAGAGCTGCTGGTCCTTGAGAACTGGGGATGGATCCAGCTGAGGCAAAGCACTCAGCTGGGGGAATAGTACTGGGATTGTTCTGGGTTGGATGCCAGAAACAACAACAACAATGTTGTGACCAGAAAAATCCTCTGGTCTGTAAATAAAACTGGAACTGCATGGAGATAGTCCTGAGGCTGGGGAACTTGAATCTGAGTATGTGTAGCATATACTCCAAGTATTGTTCTTCAAAGGATAGGTCTGGATTGAATACTGGGGGTTTGGTGTTGTTGCTTTCCGGCACACGTGTTGGAACCAACAACAATTGTGACCAGAAAACACTGCTGGTGCTTCTGGTCCTTGACAACTGGAGATGGATCCAACGGGGGGAATAGTGGAGCCAGGGTTGTTGTTTAAAAAAATCTTAATATTATTTTTAACCTTGTGAGCTAGAAGAGGCACTATATGGCCAGAACCAATATCTTTTGGTGGAAAGAATGCTTCTAGCTACTCCAAGGGGCAGCACTTCCCTCCAAGGAGTTTTAGTGGAAGTGCGACCAGGGGTTTGTTTCACTGGAATTAAAAGAATTGGCTGAGCTTGGTTTGAAGTAAACTGGAAGAATTGACAAGAGGAGCCAAATAAGTATCTGGCACGACAGGTTGTTTGTGTCACTTCATTTTGGAGTAGGCGTCAAAGACCAGTGAATCTTGTGTGACACTTTCTGGTGTTTGTTTACTATGAGGCATTGGCATAAAGTACTGGGTAATAGGGCGAGTGTTGGAGGCTAAAGCACTTGAGGCTTGAGTACGCCAACCCCACCCCAAAGACATATGATGAAGGTAATTCTCAACAATAGTAACAGAAACATATTATTATGACAGTTATCTAAGATCTTAGGGGGAACAAGTGGTCAGCAGCTACCACAGCAACCTGTATCAGTGGACGCCATAACAGCAGACTAGTAATCGTATCAGTGAGCCTCTGTATCAGCATCTTCCATATCACCAGCTTCCTCCATATCAGCAAGCCTCGTCTGTATCAGCGGGCTTCCGTATCAGCAACTTGTATCAGCATCTTTGTATCATCTCAGTATTAACCTCCATATCAGCATCCTCCATATCAGTGAGCGTCCTCCAAATCAGTGAGCGTCTTCTGTATCAGCAAGCCTCCGTATCAGCATCCTCCATATCAGCATCCTCCGTATCAGTGAGCGTCTTCCGTATCAGTGAGCATCTTCTGCATCAGTGAGCCTCCGTATCAGCATCCTCCGTATCAGCAACACATATCAGCAATTTGTATCAGCGTAGTGATTAAATAATGTGCTAGTTTGCACCTCCATACTGAGTATACTGAGTTGAATTGGGTCATTCCCCTTAATCAAGATATGACCGTTTTTTTGTTGTATTATTGCATTCTGCTGCAGTATTCAATCTTTGAGAATGCAACTAAAAAGCTACTGAATGGTTAGGAGGCAAGAAAAACAAGTATCATACCCAGTAGAAAATTACTGCAGAAAAAAAGCAATATGATGGTATCAAAAATAGGAGTATGGTTGTGAGTATATGGCTATTTGGGGGTCATAGGGTTATGTAGTAGGAATTTTCGCTGCCTTTGAGGCAATTATGATAATGCAATTTTAGTTGCATTTTGCGAGTACGTACCGTACGTACTCGTACACAATGGGTGATTCCCGCAAACATATTTCGTGATATGTTTTCGGGAATCACTTTCAGTGGTACAGAAGACACAGATTTCCAGCTCAACTTACTTATTTTCCCCCCATTTTCAGAATTTGGAATCCTGTATAAATTGCATGCAATTTCACAAAATTCCAAAGTGGCAGGAACTTTGGGATTTTCACGTGCCTTCAAAACTTCAGAAACAGAATCCTCGAAAACTGAATCCTTCTCCGAAAGAACAAACAAAGAGGAATAACAACAACAAAAACAGTCGGTATCCTCCTCCAAAACAGTCCCTACCCTCACTATTTGGCAATCAATTGCTCCTTCACAGAAAAAAACACCACACTAGTAGTATTATCATGACCCCTCAGATGGTCTTAATTGCCTGGTGGGCAGCTTCTTCCCTGGAGGAAGACGACGACAACAGGACACCAGCAAAACAAAGACTGTCTGAAGAAGACAGGCGYCGTCGTGACAAGAGGATTCCACGGATTGCACTCATGGAGTCTCATGAATCTGCATTCACTCATTTGTTTGATAGTGGTGACAACCAAGCTCTTCTCAACTGCTGTGGTGTGGACCATCCTGTCTTCAGGGATCTCCTCAGACTTTTTGAACCAGTTTTYGATGCATATACAGTGGACAAAAACACCTTGGAGATCAGACCACTTCTATTCACTAAGAAAGGCAAACCAAAGGGCAAGAAGAGGGYGCTTACTGCTAAAATGGGACTTGGATTAGCCTTGACTTGGTACAGAACCTGTGGATCATCAGCTAGAACATTGAGTATGGTTTTTGGGCTTACCTCGACACCCCTCTATAAATGGTTGAAATTTTCTAGACGAGTCCTTCTTTTTGTGTTGCAAAAACATCCAGATGCAATTATTAGGCCCCCAGTCAATGAAGAAGTAGAGGCATACGTGTCAGCAATAGCAAGGAAGTACCCGGCACTTGGAACAAAGAACCTCTGGGGTGCAGCCGGCGGGCTAAAAATTAAACTTGAGCATGCATTGGACTGGAACACTCAAGCCCTTTACTATAACTCGTGGGTTAACGACACTTGCAGATTATGGCGTATATGAGAAGGCAGAGAGCATATATAAGCGGACAGGGGGGAGAGTTGTTGTGGATTCCGCGTTTAAGGTGAGAGGAGCTGAGTATCTCATTCAAAGCCAGCAAAATGATCCAGATAATTTTCCCACAATGGCACAGAACAACCAGGCAATAGTAATCAATAGACAAGCAACAGCTGTCCGCCAGCTATCAGAATGGGGCATGCRAATGATTCAAGGGCAATTTCCACGGATGAAGGAGAGGCTTACCTTGGAAGAGCTTGGAGACCGGAAGGTCATTCTTAATCTCTTGTTCTTGTTGTATAATTATCAATGCTGCAGAGTGGGCATTAATCAGATCCTCAACACCTTCATGAGTGATACCAATGGCTTCGACTCCTATGAAGAGATGAGGGACACATATGCACAAAGCCAAGTAGGATATTTCTCCTATGAGAGGGCCCCTGATGGAGATGCTAATTCAGCATTCCACCAAATCGTCGATAGCTGATAATTGCCGATTGTTTCCATTGTCGCGTGCTGGGGGGAGGTTGTCGATTGTTTGTGTCGGTTGTCGATTGTTGCATGCGTGTCGGTTGTTGATTGTTGCATGCGTGCGGGGGGGGGGGGGGGTCCGCCATGGTCGTTCCTCTTTAGTTTTGATTAGTTCTTTAGTTAGTTTCATTTAGTTTAGTTAGTTTCATTTAGTTCTAGTTATTACAGTTAGTTAGTATTTAGTATTATGAAAGATGAGCTGAGCAAAACAGACTCTAGAAAAGGAGGAACCTACGCRATACACCGTGTTATTCCTGATCCAAGCCACGCAATACAGCGTGTTATTTCTGCCATACCAGTTTTGTTGCATACCTTAACAGAAGGGGAACGCGTTGCACATGGAAACAATCCCACGGGAACAGTAGCGTTCCCCCTCTGTTACCAGTGCCGGTTCCGGTTCCAGTGCCGGTTTTTTGTGGGAAGGTATGCAAGAAAACTGCAAATAACACGGTGTATCGCGTGTCCCAGAACAAATAACACGGTGTATCGCGTGTCCCGTAGTATTTTGCTCAGTACTCACTCGCTCATAAATCGCAAACCGGGGGGGAGCAAACAGCAATCAGCAATCAGCACCAGGGGGGGGGGAGCAAACAGCAATCAGCAAACTAGTTTAGATTAATAATAATTACTAAATGACCATGGGATTGTTATTCCGAATCATCCGAATCATCTTCAGATGACGAGGAGGATGAGGAGGACGATAACGCATTGTGTTTCTTCTTGTTTTTCTTCCTCTTTCTCCTCTTCCGACGTTGCAGAAAAGCACCGGCAATCTCAGCAATCATTGTCTTGATTTGGGCCATGCTTTGATTCGACAGTTGCTGATTCATTTCCATGGACTGCTGATGCTGTTCCCTGGACTGGATAGCAAGGGCTTGTTGCTGTTGCAGGGACATCTGGAACATGGATTGGAAGTCAGTGTTACTGCTGATGCTGGTGCTTCTTGAGCATCTTGAGTATGATCTCTTGGCAGGAGGACGCGCTGGGCGTGGAGTACTCTGTGGAACAACAC
>CAACVS010000050.1:86954-102655 GCA_900660405.1 Pseudo-nitzschia multistriata | reverse complement strand
CATTGTCTCCCTTCTGGAGTAGTTTGTGGAACCCTTCGATCTTCCACCTCTTTCTTGAGCAGTCGGCCTTGCAGCAGTGGTCCTTGACATTGCAGCTGTCGTCGACGTTGCAGCTGTTGCTGTTGCTGTTGCTGGAGCCAACCTTGCAGCTGTTGCTGCTATCATTCTTGGTGCTGGTGGTGGGGGATCTCGAGGAGCCGACCTTGTTGCAGCTGGAGCTGCTGGAGCTGGAGCCATGATCCTTGTGTTCTTTTTATGAGCTACTAGTACCACCGGTATGTGAATGACACATGGGATTTCGGTGTCTTCCCTCTCAAGACAGCGGCGCCAGCTCCTCTCTTCCCTCTCTTCTTCTTCTCTCCTCCACAACAGAAGAATCTGTATGGGGCTCCATGCGCCACCAGCTATCACCATCAGCATTGTTTCTCTTTGTTCCTTCTCTTTGTTCCTTCTCTTTGCTCCTGTCGGTGCATGATGCTGTGTTCTGTTCCAGGGGAAGAAGGAGACGAGCAAAGAACATGTGCTTTTTTCTTGACACTTGAATGGAAAGTTTGGCGCCTGTTTAGGGCGCGCCTGCTCCCGAGACTGGAAATGGTTAAGTCAAGGATTCCAAATAAAAAATATGTAATTTACATATTTTTTCGAGCCGGCCGGTCTCATTTTTACACAGATCTATGTTTGCGGGAATCACCCAATGACTTCCACCAGAGAATTATTTTTTCACGAAGACATACTGTAATGCATAATGTAGTGCTTGACAACTCAAAGATTATTATTTTTTGCCATCAAGTTCGAACTCAAACCGGACGATTTTGTCTCATTTTGCGACCTCGAAAATTCTTCAGGGGGGACACCGACTTACCCTAAAAACTTCTACGATTGTAATAATAGGACCTATTAGCTGCCTTTATGCTCGTACTCGTAATCGACCACTCATCTTCTTAGTACCGGAAGATATTCAATCTTGTTACCAGATACAAAATCTAATCTAACCTGGCGCATGTCTTCCTATCATTATTTAAAGGGGATATTTTTTCTTTCGTTTTCCCATGACGAATGACCTACAGTAATTTTGAGCAAAAATGCTGTGCATGTAACCCGTATCGTACTGGACCATTCGTTCCGGTTTGCCGATGGACAAATTTTTCCGGAAGTCGCCTAGTTTTGGGATCACATCGGGTTTAAATGTAGTACATGTAATTAGCGGCAGAGTCGAGTAATCTCACAAAAGAGACATCACGACATGTGAATGTTTCCATAAAGTGTGACTAACCAACGTATTACATGGAGGGGTCAACATAAGTGTAAAAGAAATTTAAACGCTGGGCCCGCCATTCCGACCGGAATGATATTTCCTTTTCAATTCCGAAGACTCATCCGCGAGGGTTGATAGAGTGGATTTGGCGATGGGCGCTCAAGTCTCTTGCCGAAGAATGTGTTACTTAGTTGTGGAGTTGAATGTGAGAGGCTAAGCTCGTATTGTTCCGTTTGCATACTAACAAATACACGCATCGTCCGGGAAGTTAGTTTCTGTCCATACCAACAACTCTGAGTCTATCTCACAAAACCAAATTCGAAACAAAGTAACAAGAGCATAAAACCAAACTCTATTCATCTACCGAGACATATCCAACAAGACCCTTACGAGACTAACTTTTCCTACCATGCTATCAAACAAAACTATCTTGTTCATGGCAATCGCCACTGTTGCTGTCGCTTCGGCTGCCGCCGCACAAGAAGCCCAACTAGACGGCGATATGGGGTTTTTCCTTCGTCGTCAAATCAAAGGCATCGAAGCTGCAGCCCCTACCGACAGACGTCTTGGTAATCTTACAAGAAGGCAGAAAAGAAAAGAACGAAGACAACAGAAACGGATCGCAGAGCAAAAGAGGCAAGAAGAACTTTTGAATCAAACTCCCATCCAAATTCAAAACAACCCTTGTCCCAACGGATCCTTTTGCCTTCCAGAGTTCTTCCCGAGTGCATCGCCCACCACTTCTTCCTCTCCAAGCGAAGCTCCCACTGAATACCCAAGTGAATCTCCCTCGGTCGCTCCATCTGACGCACCAAGTAGCTCTCCTTCCGACGCACCAAGTAGTATCCCTTCTAGTGCTCCCTCTACCTACCCATCCATGACTCCTTCTATGACTCCATCGGCACAGCCTAGTGATGCACCTTCTGCCGGTCCATCTTCCAAGCCTAGTGGTCTCCCGTCTATGTCCCCAAGCGATAGTCCCTCTATTGCCCCAAGTTCGCTTCCCAGCGAGACCCCTTCTCTGGGTCCAACTGACGTTCCATCGTCTTTGCCAAGCAACCTTCCCAGCTCCGCCCCCAGTATGTATCCCACATTCGCTCCATCCATGAGCCCAACTGTGTCGGCATCAGATGTTCCAACTGACGTGCCGTCGATGGTACCTTCAAGCGCTCCGTCCATCCCGCCATCGGAAGGTCCTAGCGACAGTCCCTCCGTTGCACCTACGCAAGCTCCCAGTGGAGCTCCTTCGAGTTCGCCCACTGGCGACCCCACCGTTGCCCCCACCGAATTCAAGCTTAGTAATCTTGTCCCGTCACTCAGCCCAACCACAACTACAATGCCCAGCATCGCCCCCAGCATTTCTTCGGCACCGACCGACTTTTTGCCCCGGTGCAAGGTCTCCCGCAAGTCGAACCCCATGACAACCGTTGATGCGATATCGGCCATCGAGAAGGGCTGGATCGTAGCATCCTACTCTCGTAACCTCCGACGCCTCGAGTGCATCGACTGCAAGGATATGATGTTTGAAGACTGCCGCGACATCGAGTGTACCGACAGAGAGTCGTGCGCTGGAACCAGCTTCACCGCAACCGGCAAGTTCAAGGACTTCTATCAGGTCCGCTGCCTAGTAGAAGAGTCCTGTGAGGGCGCCACCTTCAAAGGCATCGATCGCATCACCTGCCTCGGTGAAAATTCCTGCTCTTCTTCTCTGCAAAATACAGTCTTTGAGAACATTCGAACCATCGACTGCAAGGGAGAAGGATCCTGTGTGGGTGCAATCTTTGGAGCCAACAACAATGAGACCGAATCAGTCAACTGCTCCGGCAGAGATTCCTGCCAGTTTGTGGAATCTCTTTCTGTCTCTAAGATGGTCTGCAACGGCAAGGAGTCCTGCCGAGGAGGCAAATTCTACCGAGAAACCGATGCCCTGGAATGCAGCGGCAACCTCGCTTGTATCCGATCAATCCTCACAGGCAAAAAGAAACTGCGATGTGGGACCGCCAAGAGTTGCAAGAGTTTGGAATGGAAATAATATCGAAATACTCACGCAACCGAGTTCTTCACAGCTGATTGCATACACACCTACATACATATCTTCAACACAAAACACAGCAGACTTCTTCAACACACATCCGAGTAACTACCAGTGTCCAAGCGAAAAGCTACGACACTGTATGAAAAACAACCGTGTACCTCCCCGAGGAGGTAGACATTGCATGTTCCAACATTTATCTCTTAAAACACCTAATAGATTTAAATCATAGATTTTCAAAGTAACCAAAAGACAAATCTACTGACAAAAATATTTTCGCCTCTCTACAAGCTCTCCGTTCCTAGAACAAGAACTCTCGAAAAGGCGAGTTACATGCTGCAATACTTTTTCGCTTTGACCGAAAGAGAACATGATCCTGTAGAAACACATCTTCGGTTCAACTCGAGAGAAAGAATAACATGCGATTTGTTTGCCATCACTGCGATATCGATTAGTTATACTTTTAGGTGATACTACGATCATCTCCAGCATCGACAGATTCAATTACATCCGTGAAAAAGGACGTGTTTGTGTAATTGTTTTTCGCACGAGCGCTATCCCTTAATTGGATCAGCTCAGGACCCTATAGGACCCTAAAAAAAGCATGGTTTTCCCCTAAGAATGACTGGCTGGACTGAAATCTAATTTACCAAATTTGGCAAAACATGGAATTTTGGGGTAAATGGACAGTTATGAGAGGCAACTTTGGTCTGTACTTTCTTGATTTCCCAATGACCCCTGAGGTAGTGGAAGATGTCTGTACAATTCTTTAGGATCTAGAAGGCTTCCTTAGGTTGATTCTGTGATTTTGTGTGGCTACATCAACAGAATTTGCCATTTGGAAGGGTACCAACCCACAAGAGTCTCTTGTATTTCCTTAACTTTTGGGTGAATTCTTTCTTTGTGCTTTGGGTGGATTGTCCCCTGGTACCGGTTTTAGGAGAAGCAGGCTGTGTGCTAGTTTCTGCAATGAGAATTTCTAGATCTTGTTATATACGATTTCACCTTGGATAACTGTTTTGGTTTTTAGGGTGTTTGGGTGTTCTGAACCTGCTCACAAAACTGGTTCACATCTTGTCTTAGAGCGAAAACCAACATACGCGACCTCCAGGAAACGCTTTTCTAAGGTAATTGTTTTTGTAGAACATGAATTTGCTATTGGTTTGGTCTGTAAATTGATTTTGGTCCCCCACAACCCTCTGAAAAAAGGCGATTAAGGTCCCATAAGGGCCCTGCTCCAATAAGGGGATATATAATACTCTTCGTTCTGTTTTGATTTTAATCATTGTAAATTGTCTTTTATTTACCGCGACGCATTCATTGTGCATTATGTATGCACTAAAACCTCTGGCTCCTCTAGCTGTTACGTACAATATTATTCATCGATGAGTAGTTCCTCCAGACCCGATTTTTTCTTCTTGTCCTTCAGGGCTGCTTTTTCCCGTCGCTTGTACGTAAATCCTTCTGGGTTCCAATCAGGGCGAAAGCCAAACGACCCGGGTTTCACCTCCGAGAGCAACGAAGGGCTGGGCTTCCCCGCCAGTACGTTTAAATGGGTTTCGACTTCGTCCTGCTCGAGGGGTCCGTCAGTCTCCGTTCCCATGTAGATTATCGCCGGTGATGTCCATCCCAGCTCCAACGACCGGGCTCCAGCCTTTCCTCCCTTTGCCAGGAGCTCCCTGCGCATGTGGACGGCCGTCCACAGGATCAGCCCCTTTTGGAGCGCAAGGGCGGCAGTTATCGACGTATTCGCGGACGTACAGACCTTGCCGATGCGGAACCAACCCGTGGTAGCGTCTCCTGTACCGTCACTGCCGTACCGGACGTGGACGTCGACCACTTCGAAAAACTCACAGTCGTCGCTGTCTGGATCGCACTTGCACTTGATCTCTAGGTCGGTGATGGACGCAAATGTGTCCCACTGGGTTTCCAGGGCGTTCTTGTCGGCCTTGATCGGCTTGGCGACGAAGGCATCACTCCCTTGTTGCGCAGCGGAAGCCGCTCCGCCTCCACCGAATCCTTTTCCTCCCCCATTGCTCTTTTTCTTTTTGGATTTCTTTTTCCTGCCTTTCGGTTTGGAAGCCATTCGAAGGGATGTTATCTTCGTTCGTGTTGTCCCTGAAAGGATGGCTCGGGGCTGCATCCGCTGGAGATTATTGTAGATGCTGAGTTCGATTGCTATCTTTGTTGAGCCGATGTTGCTGCGTTGAACAAAGGCTGTCGCGCCAGTCGATTTCATAGGGAGTATTGGAGATAGCAATAGAAGGGAAAATGAACATTTCAGAATCGTTCTCGTCAAAGCAGCACCATCGCTACGGTGATAGCGGCAACAATTTTGAGGCATTGTATTTTCTGCTCTCATCCAATCTACTCAACTCCAATGTCGACTCGGTGTTCCACTTTGGTTTCTCCTAGAAATAGGCTCTTTTCTCTTTGGTGTGTCTAGAAGCAGGTATTGTGTGTGCAGTGTCAATAAGCAAAATGGTACCGGTACCCTTGTGCAAGTTGGTGTCGGTAGTTCCTTCAATGTTACACGTATGGTACCATACGGTAGGTACTGTATGGTTTTGGAATGTACAGTACGTACAGTACGTTTCAGGAGCGTATCGTACGTACGTACCTGATGTCGGTACAACATCTTTTCCACTTTTTCGTATCGTACGTACGTACCGTACGTATTCGTACTTGGTGCTTCTGACAGATCTCCTGGAGCAATTATGCCTACGTACCCGTACGTACAGGGTTGTACTAGACGTAGATCTGCTTGCAATGAAGAAACTTTCTGTGATTCGTACGAGTTTGTACTCGTACGTATCTTACGGTACGATACGATCGACTCTGATGCCGAAATTTGGCGGGAAATGCGGTGGTGGTCACACACTACAAGATCGACTTGTCAATACAAGTGCTTACGTACCGTTGTACATGTGACGGCATGAGAATACAAAAACATGAGGTTGGGCGATGAGAACGCATCTCAAGTCACAGATCGACGAACGAAAAAGATCGTTTGGTGAGAACACTCAAAAACAGATGGAGTGCTTCTGCGCGCAACCGCGCGAGAAAGCCGTTGTGCCGTTTGAATAGGCTCGGGACGGTCTCGCGTGGTATGATATATTCGTCGATTTTGAAAGTTCGAATAGACACCGCGCGCGCTGGGTGAGAAAAGATACCTTCTTCACAAACGGCTGGGTCGTTGACACTTTTGACTCCAACCGACGGATCGCAAAACAGAAACAAAAAAGAAAAAGCCGAGTTCTTTCGGTATTTTCCTTGCGAACTCAGTTCCCGCAAAAAATCCTGGGTGTTTGCACAATCTATTCTTCGACACAACTTCGAACGTTTTCTGTACGGTGCTATTGTACCACGTGCTCACTCCATTTCTATTTCGCAGCAACCACCTCCAACTTCTACTATTTTCAATCATGAAGATCGCCAACCAACTTTTTACTCTTTTCGTTGCCCATCAGGCCCTCTCCGCTTCGGCCTTTGCACCCGCCAACAACAACGTGCTGAAGACGACCACCACGGCCTTGAACTACAAGATCAACGAGAGCGAAAAGTTCCAACAAGAAGAACTCACCAAAGCCGCCGATCTGAGGGCTCTGAGACACGTGTTGAAGAAGGGACCTTCCAATTCGGGTGCTTCCGCCGCTTCGTCTGCCCCCCCGAAGCCAGAGATGGGCGGGCTAAAGAAATTTGATCTCGCCGCTGCCAAGAAGGCACGAACTCCTAAAAACCTCGGAGCCGTTCGTGGCGCGTTTCAGTCCTTGACCAATTCGAAATCCATCAAGAGCATCCAGGGTGGAAAGTGCCTCAAAACATGGAATATCATGAACAACGAGATCGACCGTGTCTCAGTTATGATCAACAATGAGGGCGTTCCGTTGTCGGCACAAGTCGAGGTCTGGCAGGGACCCGAATCGACTCCCATGCGCATCCAGGTCGCCTCTGACGACGGCTGCACATATCCATTCTCGGCCGTTCTGGAGACCCCCAACACGCACAACTCGGTTGCCGTAAAGAACATGTCTCCCATGGAATTTGCCATGGGAGCCTGTGTGGTAGCCGATGTCGAGGACGCCAGAGCCGGCGGCGGCAAGCAAGCCGGTCAGGGTGCCGTCGTTCGAGCCCTGGCCGATCTGGGCGAGCCCTTCGTAGTACACGGAAGCAACGGCGTCGAATCGTTCCAGTTCGAAGACACCGTTGAATCCATCCAGCTCCACCTTCAAACCGACGGACGTCCTCTCCACGCCCGCGTCGAGCTCATCCAAGGGCCCGACGACAGCAAGCAGGTGATCGATATCATGTCCGACAACGGCCTGGAACAACCGTTCTTTGCCGTCATCGATAGCCCTACCCTCTCTATGGGAGGCGGTGCCACCGTCCGCGTTATCAACACGGCTCCTTCTACCGTGTTCCCCCTGACCGCGATCGTCGAACCCTACCTGGTCACCGACGACTACGTGCCTCCCAGCACTCCGGAAATCGGAGTCGACAAGTCCGAGGATCTCTTCTTTCTGAGCACCGACGACGACGATGCCGGATGCACGATTTAAACACAACGAAACGCATGTTTCGGCGATGATTCAAGGGGAACAAAAACGACATCATCGAAACAAAAGATCGAACGCTGCAGGGGACGGCGAGAGCAACAAGAAGGCACAGCCGAGCAGTCGATTGGAACAGGATTCGATCTGCATCCCAGCGCGACGACCACGTTGTATAATACAATACATAGTAGCTCGAAATAAAAAGTACGGTATTATAGTAGAGACATCTATTGATGACCTCCAGAGAGGGCACTATTGGTAGACAATGCAAAGATTGTTGTGTTTGTGTGTGTGTGTGTGTGTTTGAGAAAAAAGTCGTTTCATAACGAATGCCACGATTGCGCCCTCTCCTCGGCAGATGCTGCTGCTGCTGCTGCTGTTGTCGTTGTCGTTGTTGTTGCGTTTTCGTTTTCGATTCCATTTCCGTTCCCCTCCGCGATTGTCACTGCGATTGCGATCGAACCGAAACGGCGTGGCAACACGATGGCGCCGTGCGTCTTGTTCGAAGCGACAGCACCGTCCGGCACGGGCCAGGCACCGGCGCCACCGTCCGGTACCGCAGCGTGTGTCCCGGAGCAGGCGAGGCGAGGCGGGGCGATGCGATGCAAGGAAAATCCTCCCGGTTCGCGGCGCGGGGAAGGGCTTTCTCTTCCCGCCTGGTTCTCTCGACGCCGAGTTGTCCTCGTAGCACGCTTGTCGTTCCGTGCAATGGGTGCGGTTGCCGTTGCCGTTGCGTTTGCGGGTGCCGTTGCGTTTGCGGGTGCCGTTGCGTTTGCGGGTGCCGTTGCCGGTGCCGTTGCCGGTGCCGTGCCGTGCCGTGACTGCGGCTTTTCGTTTGCTGATGTACCGGGCCGGTATTATGATTTGCTTCACCGATAGATTTCCACTCCGGGCTTGCTATCCAGTTTATCTTTTGCTAGGAAGTCCAAATCCAGCACTGTCGGTCGTTCACTGGAATCAATTCCCATTCGTGATGGTACCGTACCGAACGTACCCCCGGTACTGTATTGTTGCGCTCGAACGAAACATCAAAACTCGTAGTAGTTTTCGTTGGTGCGTGGCGTACCGTACGGTACCGTATTGGGACTTCACGGTAGTGGTGCCTGCCGGACCTAAAACTAAAAGTGTTCTCGAGATGCATTTTTTGCACTATTCATAGCTTCCTATTGTTACAATTACAACTGGACCTTCAATGAGGAACCTGTACATGCTTCATAAGGCTGGTATGTAATCCTTTATTTAAACTGACACGACGATTATTTTATTTCTCCTAATTTTTCTTTTGTTTTGCGCCTCGGGTGGGTCGGGCCGCTCACCCAATTTAACTTGTTTGGGCCTTCCAAGACATGCACTTCACTTTTCTTTTCATTTCACATTTCAACAGCCAGGTCAGGCCGCCATCAAGCTGTTTTACAACAGAGCGACGGCAATGGCCATGACACCAGCCGCAGTAGTAACGGCACTGGCTCTGGGCAAAACACCAGAGGCCACAAGCCCGTCGGCACGGCCGCCCTCGGGAACAGCAAGGGAAAACTTGACGTTAAAGTTGCCGCTTTCAACCTCCTCTTCCTGAAGGCGACAAGAATCTTGATTGTTATTACCTTGATTGTTATTACCTTGAATATTACCTTGAATCGAAATGGTTGCACCACCGGAGCAGGAAAAAAACATGTTACCGTTTGGATCGGTTTGTGCGCGCTGGAAGTATCTGGAAACAACAACACTTCGGATCTTCCACATATCCCCCCCTACGAGCTTGACAGTAGACATCCCACCATCCGCACTTGACCCCTCCGAGTCAATAAGGGATCGCCCCTCGCACATCACGTCTCTGATGACTTCAACTGTGGTAATTCCTGCCACTCCTGTGTTTGCACTTTGATGAGTTTTCGGCATGCACAAAGTAAAGTCCTGTCCGAGCTTTAATCCTTGGGGTGCTGGGGGTCCTGGGGTCCCTGCGTGATCACAGGTATAACCAAACAACTCAACGCCCGTCTGATAATCACCTACTACGCCATAGGTATCGACTTGCCCTAGAGAGGCCCTGAAGTTGAACACTCCATAACCCTGCCCACCGTTGTGTTGAATGGTTACACGTTGATCAAGGTATGAGAGGTATTTGTTGTGGTTGTCTGCGTCTGCATTACTCATTGGGTAGGAAACCCTCAAACCTGCATTTGAAAAGAAAACAATCGAAAGGTATGAGCTACAGAGCGGAACCAGTACGAAAGCCATCAGCACACCACTTGGATACGTACAGAATTCATCTTTTTCAGAAAGTTCTTCATCTAGTTCATGGCAGTCAGGGCGACCGCACGTTTCGCCGTATTCTTGGCACTGGAGATGTTCTGGCTGATCAGGATGACATCGCGAAAGACCCGGCAACAGATCTGAAAATGGTGAGTCAAAAATGACCTCGCTTTGAACATCTGGTATGACAAATTCAACCACCCCTGTCCGTTGTAAACCCAAAAAGAAAGAAATCAAGGGCAAAGCCGCGGTAAGCAAAAACTGGCATTGTATACTAAACTCTTTCGAATCCCCTTACAACACGACTAGTTCTTACCAATATCATAATTTTGATCTGGATCTTCCGGGCACCTTGGAGGTTCATTGTCACTTGAAGTTACAAGACTCAACTGGTCGGGTGGCCCATAAAAAATCGCGCAATCCTCCAAAATCCGAACGTCCACAACGCTGGAAGACAGAGGCTCAGCCTCAGGATTGCCGCACTCCTCAATGGGAAACGCCTCTGCAACAAGGTTTTCTATGTCGTTCTGATAAGAGAAAGCGAAAGTCATGAACCCTCTAAGTGGGAAATCATTATCAATAATGAGTTGATCCCTGGGCAAAATCTCCCATTTGCCCGAGGCGGAACCGAGGAGAGGAAGTGCAGAAATGACAAGAGCCGAGAGGTTCATGATGTGGTTCGCTGCAAAAGGAACAGGTGCGACAACAATAATAGCAGTGGAAAACTGATGAGACAGCGTCACCATCGTCGATCCATTCTGCCTTTTTCGGCAATGAAATGAGCTTGCAACCCTGCAGCTCCATGGCATAGGACCGCAATCGAATAACTTACCTAGAGGGGTAGTATTCTGCTTACGCAAGTAATAAACGATGGTGTATATTTGAGTGGCTGTTCGTGGCTTTGCACGTTTTCTTGGTTTATGAGAGGAGTGTGAGGAAAAGAAAAATTTTGCTTGTTTTATCGTACGGTACTTTCAAAGTGGCGAAAATCATGATAAGAAAGGGCGGGGTAAGGGCGATTGAATGAACTGTTTTGTACCACTAAAATACTGTATCGCGAGGTGCCAAGAAACGTATGCAAATTAACCTACTGTTCTGTAGTGTATGGAAGAAAACGAATACCACGTACTTGTACTCATGATGAAAAATACTCGGAACAATTGATTGGTTGCGACCATATATTTATAGCTTTCGCCCAGAAGCCCCCAGCTTCCACACCTATGTGACACAACCTTGCACGAACTTCCCAAAAATTCCGTTCCCTTTCTGATCTGAAGGCGGAAAGATCGCATCGCAACCGGACAAACCAAACGTGCATTAAATGAAATTTAAAATTCGTTATCTACTCGTGATTTAGTACTGGTTCTCTTCCAGAATTATCAAAAATTCCGGCGAAAAAGACCCAAATCGCTGAGCTTGATTCTGTTGAGGGAGCTCTGTGATCAGGGTTATGGAGTAGTAAATCAGACTACTCTAGGTGACTTTGTGGCATAGAGGTGTGATAATGAGCAGAGGTAAGTCTGTTGTTGCTCATAACCTGTGAAATGTTGATAGGCTCCTTAGTGTACGTGTGAATACGTGGTTTACAATAAAGAGTGAGCTTATTCACTATCTACTACTCGTGATTTAGGCTCACACACACATAATGGTTCATCTTTAATTTCTTATCATTGGGTGATTCCCAATATTATAGAAATGCTAAATTTGATAGATGGACAGACCAAAAATCTAGCACATTTTGTAATAGATTTGGCATATTTTGGATGGATCCAACGGACCAATCCAAAATGTGCTAAATCTATGAGGAAACCACGAATCAAAATTTTGAGTCTGTTGTTGCAGTTGTAAGATTCTGTATCGACTTTATCGGAAGTATACGTAAGGTATGAAGCTTCGAAGAAAGGAATAAGGGAACATACCATTCCTACGTACGTGTCGTATGGTACTATTCTTATGTACGTATCATAGGATCCATCGTAAGAGGTCCGAGGATTGTAAGAGGTCCAAGATACGAGGTACAAGAATACCTCACGAAGAACAGAGATGTCACRAGTCCGGAATAGAAGAACCTTCATGTAGATTCACTACCAGATCTACATGAGGATCTAATCGGAACTTTGGAATTCTCGTGAACGCTTGGTAATCTTTGAATAATTCTAATCTTATAATTTTATTTCTTATACTCTAAAAGTACACGTAATCTCATGCACAGTAATTACTACTTGGTTTTCGTGTATTGAAATTAATCAACCCTTAAGAAAATCAACCAAAAATAATACATCGACCATGGTGAAACCAACCAAAAACACCAATTCCTCACGGCATCAACACTCATGATATCAATCATGTCTTACCCTCAACAACAAATTCAAGAAGAGTGACATTGAGAAGGTTTCTCGTTTTGTGGATTATCCAGCCAGAACAGAGACAACTGGAAGAGGAGCCAATTTGAGAACAGCCCAAATCCCTGCAATGAGAAGGAAAAGAAACTGCTCAGTTTTCTCTGGACAATATGGAGTACAGGAGTTGTTCCATATTCAGGAAGCTTTTGAGGATGCAGCGGATGACTTGAAACTGAGGGATGAACAAATAGATGAGAACTGGGTCATGGTTTTGGCACACAGACCAAGACAGAATTGGAACAACATGTGGAGAGGCCCTGACAGACTGAGAATTGGAAGAAACACCAGAGAACAGTGGAAGCAAGCCCTGGTCTCCTTTAGAGAATTCTATGCACCATCAAAGAGAGCGAGAGATGAAGTGATTGAATATCTACAGTCGGACGCCATCCAAAAGCCCCATGGAATCACTTGTCATGAACACGCTGAGAAAGTCCTCGTTTGCTGCAACAGAGCCAACCTCCTTCATGGTATTAGAGGCCCCTTATCTGAACGAGAAATCAAGGAGATTCTTTTCTATTCTTTCCCCAGCGCTTGGCAAGATAAATATATCAGCTGTGGGAAGGACATCCTGGAAGATAGGAAATAATTAAATTTATGACAGACCAGAAGGGACTTGCTGACAAGAATGAAAGAAAACAATCAAGGAAGAGACCAGCAGATGACACCAAAGCTGCAGCAAGACAAGGAAGGAATGGAAAGCAGAAGAAACGCAATAACAACCGACAGAATGAGAGCCCAGAAGAAAGACAGAATAGGATCAATTCTAGGCCCTGCAAAAAGCACAATGGAGAACATACTTGGGGAGAGTGCCCGTTCAATATCAAAGGTAACAATTACCAAGGTGACAATCGGAGGAACAACCATAACAACAATAACTACAGGGGAAATCAGAGAAGTCAAGGAAATTCAAATGCAAGCAATGGCAATAAGAGGTTTGTACCAGGTGCCTATTCATGCATCATTGATGAAAGCGGAAATATGAGCAACTTCCAACCACAAACAATTCAACCTCAGAACTATCAGCTTGCAACACACAATGGCTCCAGCTCAAGTGGAGGCCCTCCAARCCATGTATCATTACAGTCCAACAGCAATGCAGGCTCGACAGTCCGGTTCMAAGGACATGGACAAGGACAAGGACAAGGACCAAATCAACAGTGGTGACATCCAAAAGAGGCTTTCTTTGCATTGCCTCCAACACCATCCACTCAATCACCAGAAGAAAGCTTTGAATTCTATGGTCTTGATAATGAAGAAGCTCTTAAGAATCCAACAGCAATAACCTTAGGCGCTCTGAAACCACCACTGGATGTACTACCAGCAGTCATTCTTGTGTGTAAAGCCATACAAGACCTACCAACCATGCAGACATTCAAAGTTCTTTTAGACAGTGGAAGCACTATGTGCCTGATTCACGAGCAATGCCTTCCACCAGGAACAATGCCTTTCCAAGACAAATTCAGCTCAGTCACGACTACAGCCCAGGGAAGCTTTGATACTTCTAAGTATGTTTTCATCTCTAACATACAGCTTCCTGAATTTGGCAATGGAAAATACACAAGAGGAATCAATGCAAGGCTCTTCTCTGCCCCTTGCAACTATGACATGATTCTAGGAAGGGACTTCCTATTGATGACTGGAATAGACCTCTTCTATTCCGGGTCAAAAGCTTCCATTCTCCTTGAGATTCAGTTGTGTAGGTGGGATGAATGCTAATTACGCCTTGCAATTTAAGTAATTGTTGTGTGATATGACCAAGTGCAGTTGGATCAAGGGCATGAATGACGGTGATACGATGAGATCGTAGATAGGCTTGCTGTTCATAGATGGCCGTAGCAAAGTGCTGATACATAGGGTGTTTCGGAAACGCCCAGGTTGTGTTGACCATGCGAGTGAAGGCCGGGTGTGAACTATTGCTCAGTTTACCAAAAATGTAGCGGACTAGAGCCTTGTGTGATGATGGGCAAACTACTCCAGTAGCCCAGGTGCGATGGATTTGTTGGGCACCATTCACTAGTCCCTTCCACAAGGGACGCACAGTGGTAACCATGATCTCAGGAATAGTGCCATCCCACTTTGAAAGGGCTGGTGTTTTAGCAGCAACTTGAGATTCCAATTCCTTTCTATTTTTGTGTAGAAAGGATTGGATTAATGCATTGAATTTCTTTTGGAGAATAGGCTGGGAGATAGCCTCAGGATGGTGGTTACCACTGAACCACGCAACTTCGGTAGTTTGAACTGAGTTCATAATTGCAGTATGTCGAACTATCCAGATGCGCTGCTCCTGGAGAGTGTCCATCAGAGAGCGTTTGAAGTTCCAAATAACTCTGTCAGTTGAATCAGGTGTCAGGGGGCGTTGAAGCCATAGGGTGATGGGCACACGGCGGTCGGTGGGGCTGATAGAGTATTCAAAGTCTTGTTTCATTTTGTTAATGKAACAGGGATTAGCGTAGGAAGCTGCAACCAGATGAGTGGTGCGGCCACTCCCTACGAGTGTGAATGGAGACGGGAGAGATTCATTTGCCGTTAACAAGGTATGCAAGGTCTGTTCAATAGGATGAGCAATTGGTTGGGTTTGGGAAGGCTCCTGAGTGATCGGTGGAGTGTCGATACCTTGGGGAAGCTCACCAGCAGGCAGCTTCCAAGCTATGCGTAATGGAATCAACGTATGAGGTTGAATTCCAGGACGGGGGGAATCACACATGAATCGTGTTTCATTGTTTAGGGGACCAGTGTGTTGGAGGGGTTGTCTTTCATCTGGGAGGGTAGGGTTCTTGGCCAGGGATGCAAGCTTTGGAGCAGCAGATGGTTTCGTAGAACTGGATGGACTAGGACTACGAGTGTGACTAGCAACAGTAGTGCTAGCTGCCGTAGTAGTTGTATTAGTAGATGAAGTACTGGAGAAGGTGACAGCTTTGGGTGTGCGTTGTTTAGATCGAGTGATGGCAGCAGAAGACCGTTTACCTCTATTAGTAGTAACCGGGATCCAATCAGAGTCATCTGCTGGGGGCATGTTGTGATCCATGGGAGGGGATACAGTAGAAGATTCAGTAGAAAATAATTGAGCCGGTTTGGACAAGTTATTTGCAGTACGGTTCACTGTAGAAATCTCGGTAGGATGAGATCGTGATTTCATTCCAGATTTGGAATGAAAAGGAGATCTCATTTCTGTACTGGTCATATGTAGCTCATCTGAACACCCTTCGGCC
>CAACVS010000050.1:15734-86430 GCA_900660405.1 Pseudo-nitzschia multistriata | reverse complement strand
TGGTGCCGGTTCCATGTAAGTATCTAAAGTGTCCTCGGTAGTGAATTTCTTTTTCTTCTGTTTGAGGAAGCTTTCCTGGCTTTCCTGGCTCTCCTTGCTGTCGGAAGGGGGAAAGGAGCCGTGAGAGCTCTGGGAGCCCTGGGATGGGGTCTGAGTGGAATGAGTGTTGCTGAGGGTCCATTCTGTTTCTAATGTGGAAGATGGGGCCCCAGGGGAGGCTGGGGCATCCGGAGCTGCATCTGCTGGAGGCATCGATTCATCTGGGGGCATCGATTCATCCCCATCCGGGGGCATTGATTCACTGTCTGATTCCTCAGCCAGGGGCATGGATTCATCATCCTGGATGGAGTCCTCCCCTGAACAACAGGAAAGAGACTGATCCAGATAAGTCTGGAGGGGGGTTTCGGTCTGTGTTGTCGTGGTCGGTGTTGTCGTGTGGTTATTTTTATTTTATTTTCCTTCGTTATTGGTGGTTGGTGAATATGAATATGAATGAGAGTGAGGGGAGGGACATGCAATGGTGATAGATGTAGGTTGCCGGGTTCTAGAAAGCCTCTTCTGGAGCCTAGCAGCAACTGTTTGAAGTACAGTGGTGGGGGTCTTCTTCGGAATCGTATTCCGATTCTGAGGGATCACTTCCTCTAAAGCAGAGATCTTGGAGTCTGGAGGAGGTGCCGTGGTCTTGAGAGGGCTGGGGGAAGGCTTAGTGGGCCTGGGGGAAGGCTTGGTGGGTCCCTTTGGTGGGGGAGGGTCCTTACTGGTTGGATCCAGAGGGTCCGGAGGATCCTTGGGCCCGGTCATGGTTCCTGGTAGTTGGAAGGTGTGAGTCTGAGTTGGCTTGTGTAGAATGTAGTACTAATTCTAGGTATAATTTTCAAGTGAGAATCGTATCTTCGTGCGAAGATGAAACACGGCTCCGTTTGAAAAAATTCGATTTGAAAATTATACCAGATGACATTGGTCTCCGGGGATCCTTCAGGACATGGGGGTATGAAGGTGAGGTCTGGGTCTGCTTCTAATGTGGTTTGGTGGTGGTCTCCTGTACATACATGGACCTCTTTGTTTGTCAGCATGAACATGTTGGTCGTAAGCTGGACCAGTTCCCACAGCCAGAAACAATATCATCAATTTAGCCAAAGGCCTTCTTGTTAGCATTTTGCGAGGGGTGTAAGAGGCTTCCAGGATACTTCCTAATCCCATGGATGATACGCAGGCGTGGCATGGAGGAGGAATTGGTCACAAATATTCCAAGGCCACCAATGGCCTTTGCTTCAAATCAGTTGAGGGTCACTTCCAGCAGTAAGGGTGCGGACAGGAGAGCCCCTGGTGGAACGCTATGAAACTGGCGGTATATACCTTTGTAGGCTGTTTTCCTAACCCCTGCATCAGTACCAAAGGGATTGGAGGCTGTGTTCTCAAAGAGCTTGGCATACATAGACGGGCATGGTGTCGTGGTGCCAGCCATGGAAGTAGTGCCTATGTATGGGTCGGGGGAGGGCACAGTGAGGTGCTGCTGGCCGTTGACCTTCTTAGACGCTAAAGCTCTTCTTATTACTATTACTAACACTAGCTTGCTTGCTTCAGGGGATAGGAACAGTGAGTTGAGTGAGCTGAGTGAGCTGCTCAGCTTCAAGGTGCACCTCTTGTTGCAACTGTAGCTACTAGCTGCAAGCTGCTCACAGCCACTCATCCGGTGTCACCGCGCCCGTGCGCACGCTTTTCCTTTGCTCCCGTACACACGGGACTCGCTACATCGATACCTACGTACCAGTCGTGCTCCCAAAAATAATTTGAAACCAGCCCAAAATTGCAACTGGTTCACGTTTCCACCTCGACAACAACGGTTTTCTTGTATGCAAATTTTCTAAGTAAAGCTCATTTATCGCGCGATTTTTGCGCGTATTAACATATACAAGAACGAATAAAGATTTATACTCGCCGGTTGGGGGGTGGATGGAGAACACTTGCAATACCGAGTTGCACGCAGGCCGAGGCACAGAAAATACCTTCACATGTTCTGGTTTACAACGACAATGTCGTTGCAGGTTCGAGAACGGTACTCGTACCGGTGGTATGATTATTCTTTCGATCCACTCCTTTCATGACAAGTGCAGCATGTCGTGACTAATATTTGTAATATATCTACCTTATTTATGATCGACGTTGTGCTATTTCCTGTGCATCACACTAGCACAGTGCCTCACATCAGTCTCGAAGACACTGCCAAAATACATTACAGAAAAATTAGATTTTCATTCAGTTCTTTGAGTCGAGTAGAGTAGAGTGCCGTTTGGCGACAAGGAGGCCACTTGCCACATATACAAGAAAGCATCATCCCGTTTCGTTTTCTTTACCAATATTGAAATAAATTATTCCTATCGATTAGATTTTGAACACAACAACAGCGACAACCTCGTATTCGAGAAGAGAAAAATAAGAATCAACAATGAAGGTTTTATCAATATTTTGGGGGGTTCACATTGTTGTTGTGGCAGCAGTTTTGTTCGAACTGGGACCGCCATTTTTTGTCGTTGAAGCAGCCAAAGATACCGAACAAAATCCTAACAAAAGTAGAAGCAGTAGTAGCAGCAGCGCTACTATGAAAGAAAGCAGCCCCTCGCGACTCCGAAGAACGACCCAGGTCCTGCAAGTTGCCATTATTGAAGAGTCAGATCGGAAGAAACAACAACAGCTCAAGGAAATATCCAGTAATAACCATTATGATAACGGAAAGATAGTACACAATAAACCTGGAAGTAATAGCGACGAACGAAGAGAAACATCACGGCATTTGCTTCAAGCGAGTAAGATCACTGCAATGAATCACTACCAGGCTGTAAAAGAAGAAAATGTATTGATGAACGTAAACGAAATGGTCCGCATGTTCGAACGAGACGATCGAGGCGATCGAGGTTATTATTATAGCATGAGTATGGAGCCGGTAAGTTCAGTCCGAAGTCATGTAGAAAGTGATGTTCTGTTCTCCACTGTCTCGACACAATAAAGGTCCACGAAAATAGTGTATGATGTGCTAGAGGAGACGAATCCTTAGAGAAGCCAAATATTTCAATATTGACGAACTTCGTGACAGGCTATATAATCCTTAGATATTTTTAACTCTATTGAGGACATTAAAATTGCTCATCCATTTTTTCCTCCCTCGAATTACAGGCGAAACGACCAACTCAAAAACCTACGAGGCAGCCGACTTATCGACCGACCAATCGACCCACCAATCGACCCACCAATCGACCTACAGAGGCACCATATTTTGAGAATATTTCGCGTCCCCCTACCAGGTCTCCCACGAGACGACCCACCCGCCCACCAACGAGGCCCCCAACAGGGTCTCCTACCAGATCACCCACTAGGTCTCCAATCCAAGTGGATCCTAATCCGATCCCAACTCCTGTTGTCGCTCCGGTGGTGGCTCCTGTCAATTTCGACGTGCCTACCCCCAACGGTGATACGATATGTGGAGAGTTGACACCTCAGGAACGTGAAACACTTATTTTGGGGCAACTGGCGACGTACAGTGGTGGTGACGTGACAAGTCCGGGAACACCCCAGAACGAGGCCTTCCGATGGCTAATCGAAAAAGATTCTGCCATGGTCTGCCCCGAAGACTTTTTGAACGTCCAACAGCGATACATTCTGGCTGTCTTGTATTTTTCTACCGATGGCAACAATTGGTTTAATTGCAATGCACTTTCGTCGCCAGATCTCAGGCAGTGTCCGGGTGGAGACTCGCAACGCTTCCTATCCTCGAGTGATGTTTGTTTCTGGTATGGCATTAGCTGCAACCGACTGCGAGTTTCCGGAATATCCATTGATGAAAACAACCTGAGAGGCGACCTTCCGGACGAACTTGGTTTCATGGAACAAATAGAAGACATCGACTTCGATGGAGAGATCGAAGAAGGCCTGAACTTTCTAAGCGGAACCATTCCCTCGACCTTTGGTTTGCTTGAAAAGCTAGTAACCCTCGATTTAGATTCAAATCAATTGACGGGGCCCATCCCGGAAGAAATTTTTGAGGCTAAGCGTTTGACGATCATGGATCTGGATTCGAATGAGCTGACCGGAACACTCAGTCCAAATTTTGCGAATCTGGAAGAACTGCAAATTCTCTTCTTGGACAACAACGGTTTCAACGGAAGTATCCCATCTGAAATGGGTGCGATGCAACGATTACGATTCCTTCGCTTGGACCGAAATGAATTGACAGGGTCGATTCCCGATGACTGGGTAGCTATGCAGAACCTACGGGTGATGTTCCTCAACAACAACGGGGGTATTACTGGAACGATACCCGAATTTCTTGGCGAATTCGTCGACATGCAACAACTGAGTCTCTTCGATACTAGCATTTCGGGGACTGTTCCTTCGAGCCTCGGGCAATTGACTGGCCTCGTTAATCTATTCTTGCACTTCACGGACCTAACGGGAACGATGCCCCAAGAAATTTGTAATTTGCGTACGACAGGTGCTCTCAACTTTTTGACAGCAGATTGTGCGGGGGACAATCCGAAACTCCAGTGTTCCCAGCCCGATTGTTGTACCGTTTGTTTTTAGGTGAAAAGAGCAGTCATCGTATAATTGGTATTCGTATGGGGCATTGTCGAACTTGTTTCGAAAAAGGGAACATCATAATCATTTAATTTTGGGGAACATAAACAGAGAACATACGAGAGACAAGAAGATAACACATCAATGCCATCACAAATCGAATGAATTTCACACACATCATGATCAATGATCCATCATGAACTCAAAACGATCAAATTCAAATAAAATCATAACTAGAAGTGTTGCTGGCCGAGGCTCTCTATTGCCTGGCGGCAGTTGTTTCAACTTCTATAAAACTACATTCTCTCTAAACAATCACGATAAAAAAGTCATACGCAGTAGTTTGTTGTAGCATCAGTCTCATATCTTTAAGTAAGGTGGTGCCTGCTGACCGGATGGATGATTGCTCAGCGTTGAGATAGGGATATCAATTCGTTCTTCTTGGTGCTACTACTAGTTTTAAGTGACTGAAAGTATTCAAAGGGTTGCAAAAATTGTAATTCCTTTGCAATAGAAAGATGTGCGCTATTTTGCTTGATGGAAATTGATGTTGCGTGTCATTTTGTACAGTACAACTTCATTTCAAGAGAACCCTCCCCCTGATTCCACCTATTGAGTGCGCCATGATCAATTGAAAAAGCAATGATAGAGGTTTAGGTTGTTCTTTTTCATTCATAATCCAAACAACTGCTTTAAACCAAGTCCAGCAGTACTGAATGCTACTAGACAATATACATGCAAACAATGACAACCAGGACCGTGATTGGTTGGTTTTCGGTTATGGCTCTGATTTTGGTTTCTGTTTCTGTTTCCAAAAAGTCAGGAAAAACAAATAGTTGTGGTACAGGGTGTTTACGATTTACTGCTTGTGTGGTGCAACAGATGAAAATATAGTGTAAAAAGTCAGAGTGATTTGTCATCTGGTAATGCAAATACTTGGATGTCACAACGGTTAAACACTGTCACAACCTATTGTGACATGTAGCATCACACATAATCTGGTTCACAAGCTGCCATGATTTCAGTTGGAGAAAATGCGACCAATGTGACATAAATATCGAGCATGGAGCATGTGAAAGACAAAATTGGGGGGGGGGGTCTAAAAAAAGGGACACTAAAGGATGTGAAGGGTCGTGATTACTTTTTGTGACAATAAAAAGAGAAAAGAAACAATGATTGAAGAGTACATAAGTATCGTATGTGTGTGTTGTATATATGATTCATACCCACGGTCTGATATCCTACAGACAGCAACTCTACCAACTGCGGATAGTACTACTACAGAGTTAAGCACAGTGGTTGGACCATTAGTAGAATCAGTGCAATAAACAAAATACTAATACTAATTATTAAATATGGATAGTTTGCTCATTTGTTGGCTCATTCTGTTGGCTCATTCTGTTGGCTCATTCTGTTGGCTCATTCCATTGGCTCATTCCTTTGCTCATTGGTTGCTCATTTGGTTGCTCATTTGGTGGCTGATGTTGCTAATGGTGATTATTAAATATGGATAGTGCGCTCTTTTGGTTGGTGATTTGGTTTTTGATCTGGTTGCTTTGTTATCAATTGCTTGTTTGTTGTCAGTTTCTGATTTGGTTGCTGATTCCTTTGCTTTGTTGTCAGTTGCTGATTCTATTGCTGATTCAGTTGCTGATACTGTTGATGATTTGGTTGCTGGTTCTCACAATCCATCTCCTCATAGTCAGCTGAATTGAAGGAAAAGCTTTGATCCATGTAAAAAGGATGTCCCTACTCATCAAAGGCAAATTCTTTGGCACATCAAGTGCAAGGAGTGTAGTTGTTTTACCTCTTCATTACTGCCCTATAGATCTCAAAGATGACACTCAAGTTTATCCTCAACACTCATTGTTGGAGGCAACAGAGGCGTTGTGAATCTAGCATGCTCTATTGCCTTCACAAGATCTTTCTTTTTCAAGTAGGTCTTCTTTAAACAACCAGCACAGGTGTCATTCAGCTCCTTGTTGTATGGGGTAAGCTTCCTATGCCACTCCCAGTCAACAATCCACTCCCAGTCCTGATTCATTACAAACTGTACTTGAGGGGACAGATCATCAGTTATTTCTGGTGGAGGGGGCTCAAGGGTTTTTGGGGGAGGTGCTGAGGTGTCCATAACTATTTGAATCTTCCATCCAAGGCCTGGATCAATTTATTGTTGCTTTATTAACTCTGCTGCTCCCCTTGCTGCCTTTGTTGCTGAATAGCATTTCATCTCAATGTTGCCCTTTATGATTGCAAGCTTGCGCTTTGGCAACCAGTGCTTGTAAGCACAGGCCTTGGATCCTTTGTAAACAATCATCCTGGCTTGATACCTTGCCTCCTTTGTTTTTGCTCTCATTCTATTTAATTTCACCCTTTCTTTGGATGACAACCAAACAAGATTGCTGTGCGTTGTGGGGGAACTGAGTATGGAGAACTTTTGGCACATCAATATGCATCCTTATGGAGGTCTTCGACAAGAAAATCTGGTGTATTTAGTATTTGTTGCTTAGTATGCTTGTTTTGCTGCTGCTGCCTTTCGTTTTTTCAGTATCCTCCATTTTTAGCAGGGGTGTTCTCCATCACAGGATGTATTGTTCTTGATCAACAATTTTAGGAGAAAGAAATGGGATCGATGCATTGTGTTAAAGCATGGAGAAATGCATCCAACACAGTTCCTTCTGAAAAAACAGAAAGAGAACAAAGAATCAAGGAGGGGTATTGCCAGGTACTGAGTTCACAATTAGTGGCCTGATTTTGTGAGCAGTTTGTCTGTTGAAGTGCAAAGTGTCCATTGTGGAACTCAAATGCATTGAGTCAAAGCAGTCTTAACACGGTAATTAGATGGCTGGTTATCCATGCACCCGTGTAATGTAACATTATCACTGTTTCAGTCTTGAACTGACAGTTTGGGCTGTAACTTTGACCACAAATGATGCATAAAGATAAGAAGCAAATGGTTAAAAAGAGAATCAAAAGAGCTTCTTTCTAAAGCCATGTGGGAGTAGGGCGTCCAATAAGTATTAATCAATATATGTGTATGTATATCCAGCATTGCCAATGTACAACTGGGTTGTCTTTTTTTGCTTGGCAAACGCTATATGGTAATACCAGATTGCTACCACAAACGCCACTACCATGATATATGCCCCGCTACCAGGAGAATAATTTTTGAAATTCCAGTAGCCCCCTCCTAAGTATCAAGTTTAGTACTAAGTTCACAGGATGGATGCTCTCATGAGAGAGCCAGCTCCATTCTTGCCTGGTAGCATGCCCGGTGCTGTAAAATCTTCAATGACGATTGTCCCTGGAGATAAGTTCTCCCTTTCATGAGGGTCTCAAGGTTTAAGGCATTTCCCTTTGAGTGCAAAAGCCTTCCTATATTGGTGTGCAAAAGCACCACAACGGAGTCAGGTGAAGAATCAGGAGCCTGTTACTAGTAAGAAAGTACCACTGCACACAATTGATGCATCCAATAGTAGCACCAGTTCCACCCAAGGCATTGGTGCCTCGGAGGATCATGTCACACGACTCCTCTCCTAGGGTGTCACTTGACACTCATTGTCAGTTGAACGAAAGTACTAGTATTTCTTCGTTCTTATAGACTACAAGAATGTAAGGCTGATCCTAAGCAATCATGTGATCTGTTGTTTTGTCCCTACACACCGACTTCGCATGGTGCTTTTCAAAACATTTCTGGTACGAGTGAACACTATCTCTCACTACTGGCATCAAGATTCCTCGCACGATCGATCGCTTGTACCGGTACCGTCACCTGTACAGCGGGAATAATAAGATATGTGTTTTTGAGAAAATGAACTAAAGTAATTTTGTACCGGTATGAGTACTCTACGATACGGTACCGTACGGTACCGTAGTTCCCCACAGAACAAACAAAAAAGAATCAATAAAGTAAAAATACCAGAATGTTTGTTTTCACACTTGGCCGAAGATTGTTTAAATTATTGGCAAAGCCCGCAGGAACGAAAAGTGATTCATTGACCAATCCTTCGTCATCAAAAGTCTGTAGGGAGTAATATTCGTGTTCCGGCATTCGTAGGATTCAACGGTATCCTGATGGCGTGATTTTACTCTTTTTCACGAAAAGCCCCAGAAATGTTGTTAAGCTCATTTATTTCTAGTTTCTCAGTTTCAACGGAACATCAATCGTTCATCATTGAATTTTGAAGACGAACATCAGAAGAACACAAAGAACAGGATAGTAAGTGACACATCGTAACGTACTCGTACCGTACGTAGTGAGGAATTCAAAACATTAGATTAAAAGCTAGTTCGACTCGGTCGTTTCACAAAGTTACAGGAAATTCTCGGGGTTAAGAATTCAATCAAAGCAATCCCATAAAAGCATTAAATCATTCAGCAAGATGAAACGAATCAGAAGTTATGACGATAGGATAGATCACAACACATCGAAACGAAAAAAACGCCATTCCGCTTTTCCTTTGCGTCTCTATGATATGCTAGAGGATGCAGAAGCTTTGGGCTACAGTCACGTAATTTCTTGGATGCCAGACGGAACCTCGTTCAAGATTCATGTAGATGGAACACAGGACCTTGGGGACGAAAGAAAAATCGTCCAGGCTCTCCAACGAACCTTCAACATGACGAGGTACAGATCATTTCTGCGACAGCTTCAGTTGTACGGCTTCGAACGAATTTACAAGGGTCCACACCGAGGAGAATGCAAGCACAAACTCTTCGTGCGAGGACGACGCGACCTGCTGTTTGAAAAGTCCGTCGAAGACTTTCAGCGTAGCGACGACGATGAATCGGACTCTCCTCCTAACAATGCTAGATGTGTGAACGAACTGCTGGCCCCCGAGTCGATATTCCTAAAGAAAGACAACAGCAACTATTGGATGCCTTCGTGTGCATTCTTAGAAAGTACTCCGAACAACGGTTGCGAATACGTGAAGTCATCGGTCATTCCAACAACACTCGCAAATCTGAATCCATATCGCTATGGAACTAATAGCAGCGACGGTCGACCCGACAACCGCGATGTTCAATGCAGTCATCATCGTATTTCCGAACAAGAAGAACAAAATCGGGCGGTCGGCAATGACGAGAATCAGCACCATAAGAAGCCGGCCGCAATTGCAACTCGTAGGGACAAACAATACGATTGGATGGCGTTCGAAACGGAGATGCTACGCAACGCAATGTAGAAGGGTCAAAGTATTTTCTATACACAATATTTGAGCTCTACAAACTACTATCAAGTGAGGCACCATACTGACGGTTTGCCGTAATTATTCTTTTGTAGTCTAGGCTTGAGTAGGAATTTCGTTATGATATTAGTTTTCGGCAGGCATACCAGTTGAATCGATAGTTTCGCTACGAAACCTTGAAGAACTCAAGGTAATGCTACTATCGGTGGTTTGATCAATTAATACAGAAGCATGAGCGAAGGAACACAGCCAATCAGGATGATTGATTCATCTGCTGCTCGGCTAATGCATGTAAATACTAGCGACGTGTCTAAAGATGAATCAAATCAAAGATTAAAAAAGATAATTTTCAATTTCAATGGCTTCCAAAACTTTTGCTAACAAGCTAAGAAATTTTGTGTTCCAGCAGTTTCACCTGAAAGTGCTGATGTCGTAAGTCAAGTCAAATTGATGCATCAAGTTCTAATCCAGTGGTTTTACAAAGATTGTTCCAGACATCTACTATCCATTTGATGGATGAAGGAAGGACAGCCAAGAGTGAATACAGTGGATATGTGGAGAACAATTGAATTTCAGAATAGAACCACAAATCACTTTGGTGCATCATCTACTTCTAATGGCACTGCTCCTGAAACTACTGTTACAGTAGTACATGCTAAAAAAGTTTTGATATTATAGTTCACCTCATGAACTAGAAGAGGCATTATGTGGGCCAGAACCATATATTCACCTGACTAGGGAGAAGAATGCTCCTAGCTACTCTGAGGGGTGGCACCTCCCTCCAAGGAGGTTTTGTGGAAGTGTAAGCAGGTTCTGTAGATACTGACAAGCCAAGGCGTTGGTTCACAGTTCAGATGGATAAAAGCCATGCCATTTTCATTTCAAAGTGCACTGCCAAGCCAAAATGGCAAGATATAGCACGCAGTGACCAAGGAAATGAGTGCCAAGCACACCACTGCCAAGCCAATTAAGGCAAGCACTTCCACAGTGTACAAAGACACAGGGTTGGAGTAGCCATGGAAAAAAAGAAAAATCAAAAAGAAAAGTAAAAAAACTGACACACTTACTTCTTGGTAGTGTTGAGCCCATAACCCTTGGAGGCGGAAGTTGAAATATGGATGGTTGCAGTCACACTGCAAAAGTTGTTGCTGTTATCCAACACAAATACTAATGTCGGAAACAACAACATCTTGAATAGAAAATACTGGGGCTTCCAGTCTGTAAATAATACTGGAACTGCTTGGAGATAAGGCTGGTGAATTTTCTTTAAAACTGTGTATGATATAGCACACACTCCAGGCATTGTTCTTTGAAGGATAGGTCTTGGTTGAATACTTGGGGCTAGGGTTGTTGCTCTTGTGACATGGATGCTGGGAAACAAGACCATTGTGACTGGAATCTTGCTACCGGTCTGGAGAACTGGTGGGAATGGATCCAGGAGCTGAGGCAAACTGCCAGTAGCTGGAGACAAGGGGGGGAGGGGGGGTTAGTGATAATATTAGTAGTGGCTTCCTGGATACTTACAGTGCTTAAATAGAGGCCATGGAGGCCAGAAGGCCTTGGTCAGGAATGTGTGTGTGCAGGAATCAGTAGTAAATCTAGGTGATAATTTTCAGAACCAAAGTGTAATTTAATGACAATCCAGTGATGTGTGTGAATCAAATGAGTGAAGTCAATCGTGTGGATGCATAGGATTGAATGAGTTGTGAATGTAGTAGAGTGTATATGAATCATAGATATGTGTTGCATGTATGTGTTGCATGTATGAATCATACCCATGATCTGATGTCCTACAGACAGCAGTATCACCAGCAATTGTGCAGATACCATTAGTATTGTCAACGAGCTTTCATCCTTCCTCCATATGATACAAAAACAAAGAAAACACTTTCTGGCAGAAGTAAACTTTGATACCCCCACCACTCTTGGATCATGTTTTTCTTCAATAGTACAGACATGATCATTGTTGATTCCTTCTTGCTCATTAGTAGTAAACAATCTGACCATATAATTTTCAAATCGAACTTTTTCAAACGCATGAAATTACACTTCGCTTATGAAAATTATCCCCTAGAATTCCTACTGATTCCTACGTACATTCCTACCTGACARGCTCCTTCTGACTTCCGAACCATGGTGACATCTCCTTTGGAAGGGGAAAATCCACCTCCCTGGCTCCATTCAACAAGCAACAAAGCAATGTAACCAAGCCTATTCCAAGTATATCAATATCCACCAGCTGGTGGTGTCAGTTTGCCCCAGCTGGATCCATCCCCTGTTCCTCCAGAAGCACCGGGTGGTATCTTCCAGTGTTGAAGCTGTTTTCGGCATTTGTGCCAGACAACAGCAACAACATCCCCAGCCCCCAGTATTCAACCAAGACCAATCCTTTGAAGAACACAGCCTGGAGTTTATGCTATGTCATACTCAGTAAAGAAGATTCCCCAGCATCTCCATGCAGTTCCAGTAATTTCTGGACCGGAAGAGTTCTCCGGTCACGATGTTGTTGTTTTTGTTTCCGGCATCCATGCCAGAATGCAATAACACCAACCCCAGCCCCCAGTATTCAACCAAGACCAATCCTTTGAAGAACACAGCCTGGCGTTTATGCTACATCATACTCAGTTTTAAAGAAGATTCCCCAGCATCTCCTCCATGCAGTTCCAGTAATTTACAGACTGGAAGAGTTCTCCGTCACAACGTTGTCGTTGTTTTGTTTCCGGCATCTGTGCCGGAATGCAATAACACCAACCCCAGCCCCCAGTATTCAACCAAGACCAATCCTCTGAAGAACAACGCCTAGAGTATATGCTACATCATACTACTTAGTTTTAATGAAGACTCCCCAGCATCTCCATGCAGTTCCAGTAACAGTTCCAGTATTTTACGGACCGCAAGAGTTTTCTGGTTTGGTTGTTGTTCGTTCCGACATTCGTACCAGAATGCAATAACACCAACCCCAGCCCCCAGTATTCAACCAAGACCTCATGAAGAATAATGCCTGGAGTATATGCTACATCATACTACTCAGTTTTCAAGAAGATTCCCCAGCATCTCCATGCAGTWCCAGTATTTTGCAGACCAATTCCTCTCCATGCAGTTCCAGTCTATGCATTTCCATGTCCAGTGTTTTACGGACCAGGAGCAGATTCTGGTCACAACGTTGCTGTTGTTGTTTCCGGCATCCGTGCCGGACAACAACACCACCAACCCCAGTATTCCCCCAATTGAGTGCTTTGCCTCAGCTAGATCCATCCCCAGTTCTCAAGGACCGGAAGCTCASTGCTTTCTGGTCACAATTGCTGTTGTTTCTGACCTCCGTGCCGGAAAGCAACAGCACCAACCCCAGTATTTCCCCATTCAACCAAGACCCTTTGAAGAACACAGCCTGGAGTATATGCTACGTACATACTCTCAAAGAAGATTCCCCAGCTTTATCTCCATGCAGTTCCAGTTTTATTTGGACCAGAAGAGTTTTCCGGTGGAGTTGTTGTTGTTTCTAGCATTTGTGTCCACAAGCAATAACACTGACTCCAGTCCCAAGGTTCCACAAACAGTTGAAAATCTATTCAGCTTCCTTTTCTTTTTCTTTTGGCTTTTCTTTTTTCTTTTTATTTTTTAATGACTACTCCAACAGTTCCTCGATCACTGCATTTGGTGGCTTGCCTTTGGGCTTGGCAGTGCACTTTGAACTGACAATGGCATGGTTCTCACCCATTCAACCTCTGAATCCAGTGACCTGCCTTAATTGGCTTGTCAGTGCACATGGAACTTGGTTGTGCCTCCACATAACCTCCTCGGAGGGAGGCGCCGCCCCTTGGTGTAGCTAGGAGCATTCTTCTCCCTAGTCCGGAGAGGCTCTGGTTCTGGCCATATAGTGCCTCTTCTAGTTCACGAGGTTAAATCTAATATTAAGATTTTTTTTAGTAAACAATCTGACCATAATGCAAACCATTGTCATTGATTTCTATTGTGTTTTTTGGTGTCTGTCACCTGTCACCTGTCACTGCATGCACAAATTCTTGTTTGTTGCTCCTCCTGAAGAACATACCTGAATTACTGTTTGGTACAAGGGGTATGAGTGGTAGTGCCCAAGAAAAGGATGATGATGAATGGGGGTCTTTGACCCATTCAAAACATGCTAAATTTTGTTATAGATGTGCTAAATTTTGGTCTGTCAGTCTATCAAATTTAGTAATTCTGTCATGTAGAGCCGGTGGAGAGTTTCTTGTCATGTCATTTGTATATTAGTAATGCTCAATATCCATACACAAATATTGATGAATACAACTATGACCCTCCAACTCCCCAACACGGTTAGAAAGCTCTCATATTTTTCTTTCTAAATATGTGCTTCATGTTGTTTTGCGTCTGTTGGGGACCAAGATATGGGTGTTAGAGTGAGTTGATCCTTAGTTAATGTTGTACGTGTAGTTTATATGGTATGTCGATTTTGGGCCATCTAATTACTGTGTTAAGACTACTTTGACTCAATGGACAAAGGACATTTTGCACCTCAACAGACAAACTGCTCACTAAATTTGGCCACTAATTGTATTTACTCATAATCCAGCAAGACACCTCCTTCTTGATACATTTGTTCTCTTTCTGGTTTGTCAGGAGGAACTGTGATGGAAGCATTTCTCTGTGCTTTGACACGATGCATTGATCCCATTTCTTTCTCCTTAAATTGATCAAGAACAATACATCCTGTGAGCCCTGCTAAAAATGGAGGATACTGAAAAAAGCAAGCAGCAGCAACACAAACAAGCATAGCAACAAGTACTAAAAACACCAGACTTCCTTGTCAAAGACCTCCATAAGGATGTATATCAATATGCCAACAGCTCTCCAGACTCAGTCCCCCCACGACTCACTAGAGCAATCTTTTTTGGTTGTCACCCAAAGCAGTGGTGAAATTTAATGGGAGGAGAGCAAAACCAAAGAAGGCAAGGTATCAAGCCTGGATGCTTGTTTACAAAGGACCCACAGCCTGCCACATTGCAAGCTTGCAATTATAAAGGGCAATATGGAGATGAAATGACAAAGGCAAGGGAAGCAATTGAGTTAATAAATCAACAACAAATTGATCAGGGGTTGGATAGAAGATTCAAATAGTTATTGCAATAGATACGGACGTAAAGTATCTGGAGTATACGTACGTACTGTATCTGAAGTATACGTACGATACAAAGCTTTGAAGAAAGGAATGAAAGAACATACCATTCCTACGTACCAATCTTAAGGTACTGTTTACCACATCGACCATGGTGAAACCAAACAAGAACACCAACTCCTCTACCAAACAATATCGACAAAACACACATTGATCCTGTCTCAGCCTAATAAACAACTTTGATGAGAGCCAGTTGAAGACAGTCTCCCTCACTGTGAACCTTCAACGCCCAGCAAGGAAGCTAACTAGGAACTGTTTAAGCTTCTCCAGTGAACATGGAGTGCAGGAATTATTCCATGTACMGGAAGACTTTGAAGATGCAATAAAGGATTTGGAACTACCGGATGATCAGATAGATAAGAAGTGGCAAATGGTCCTAGCACACAGACCCAGACAGAAGTGGAACAGCATGTGGCACAACAACAGACTAGTGGATGTACCTAGAACCAATTTGCAACAGTGGAAGACAGCCCTGCTCACCTTCAGGAAGTTCTATGCACCATCAAAGAGAGCCCGCGATGAAGCTATTGAATATTTGCAATCAGAAGCTATCAGAAAGTCCCACTCCAGTTCCTGCCAGGCCCATGCAGATAGAGTCAAAACCTGTTGCGCCAGAGCCAACATCCTTCATGGCATTCAGGAACCCTTGTCTGACAGAGAGGTCAAACAGATTCTTTTCAGATCCTTTCCCAAACCATGGCAAAATGAATACATTAGATGTGGAAGAGATATCCTCAATGACACCATAGAGCAAATAGTACAGTACATGACAGAACAGAAAGGAATAGCAGATAAGGAACAGCAACAGCAACGAATTTTTTCAAACGCAGCCGTGTTTCATCTTCGCACGAAGATACGATTCTCACTTGAAAATTATACTTAGAATTAGTACTAGATTCTACACAAGTCAACTAAGACTTGCACCATCGGACTACCAGGAACCATGACCGGGCCCAACCCAAAGGGTAACAAGGACCCTCCGGATCCAACCAGTAAGGACCCTCCCCTACCAAAGGGACCCCCCGGGCCTTCCCCCAGCCTTTTGCAGGCACAGGAGACGGCTCCTCCAGTCTCCAAGGTCTCTGCTTTAGAAGTGATCCCTCAGCATCGGACTACAATTCCGAATCGACCTGCGAGTCAGAAGAAGACCCCCCCCACAGTACTTCAAACAGTTGCTGCTAGGCTTCAGAAGAGGCTTTCTAGAACCMGGCAACCTACATCTATCACCATAGCATGTCCCTCCACTCAATCTCATTCAAATTCAGTAACCACCAATAATAAAGAAGAAAAAGAAAATAAAAATAACCACACGACAACACCGGCACCTCCCACCAAATCCCTCCTCCAAGCTCATTTGGATCAGTCTATCTCCTGTTATTCAGGGGATGAATCAGAGTCTCCAACTAAGGACGGATCAATGTCCCTGGATGGGGATGAATCGATGATGCTTTTGGAAGAGGATGCATCGATGCCCCCGGATGGGGATGAATCGATGCCCCCGGATGGAGATGAATCGATGCCTCCAGCCTCCACTGAGGCCCCATCTTCCACATTAGAAACCAAATGGACCCTTAGCTCCACTCCCAGCTCCACTCAGACCCAGTCCCAGGGCCCCCATGGCTCCTCTCCCCTGTCCAACAGCGAGGATAGCCAGGAGAGCATGAAACAGAAGAAAAAGAAAAAGAAATTCACCACCGAGGACACTTTAGATACTTATATGGCACCGGCACCAACTCCAGCTACCAAGACGAGCGCCTTAAGTGTTCCCTTAGTCAGTGATAAATCCAAAGTGCAAGCATTAAGTGAAGCTCTAGTCCCTTTTGATAAATCCGAAATATCATTAGGCCCAAAGAAACAGTCTCTTAAGTGTACTTTACAAGCGCCCAATTTAGAGAACCTAGAGAACTTTGCAGCAATGTCCACTGAAGACACAGCGAAGACCCCTCCTTTGATTGCCCCTGAGTCATCTGGCCTAAATTTCCCCCCCCAGGGGCATATCCCTGGCCCAAAGGGCAGTTTTTCTGTTTCTAAGCATGCCGAAGGGTTAAACACCCAAGATCCGTCCCTAACTACCCAGTCTTTAACCCCAAAGACCCTATTAAATAACGATTCMCATGCTGTTTCTACTTCAACCCCCTCTTCTGTCCTTGTTTCTGGTACTGATTCTACAGACAAGCGGGCGGAAGGGCATTCAGATGAGCTACATACGACCAGTACAGAAATGAGATCTCCATTTCATTCCAAATCTGGAATGAAATCACCATCTCATCCTACAGCGATTTCTACAGTGAACAGTACTGCAAAGGAAACCGGTTGATAAACTCCATTCCATTTCCAATCTGAAATGAAAAGGAATACAACCCCTAACTTTTCTACAGCAACTTCTACTGCAAATAGTACTGAGCCCAGTCCCCACATAAATGCCCAAGCAAATAACTTGTCCAACAAAGACCAACTACTGTCTACTGACACTTCTACTGCATCCCCTCCCTTGGATCACAACATGCCCTCCGCAGACGAATCTGATTGGATTAAGGTTACTTCTAACAGAAGTAAACATTCTTCTGCTGCCATCACTCGATCTAAACAACGCACACCCAAAGCTGTCACCTTCACCAGTACTGCGTCTACTACTACAACTACTACGGCAGCTACTAGCACTACTGTTACTCGTCACACTCGTAGTCCAAGTCCATCCAATTCTACGAAACCATCTGCTGCTCCAAAGCTTGCATCCCTGGCCAAGAACCCTGCCCTCCCGGATGAAAGACAACCCCTCCCACATACTGGTCCCCTAAACAATGAAACACGATTCATGTGTGATTCCCCCCGTCCTGGGATTCAACCTCATACGTTGATTCCATTACGCATAGCTTGGGAAGCTGCCTTCTGGTGAGCTTCCTCATGGTATTGACACTCCAACGGTCACTCAGGAGCCCTCCCAAACCCAATCAATTGATCATCCTATCGCAAAGACTTTGCATACCTTGTTAACGGCAAATGAATCTCTCCCATCTCCATTCACACTCGTAGGGAGTGGCCGCACCACTCGTCTTGTTGCAGCTTCCTACGCTAATCCCTGTTCCATTAACAAAATGAAACAAGACTTTGAATACTCTATYAGCCCCACCGACCACCGAGTGCGTCTCACCCTATGGCTTCAGCGCCCAATGACCCCTGATTTGCCTGACCGGGTTATTAGGAACTTCAAAAGCTCTCTGATGGACACTCTCCAGGAGCAGCGCATCTGGATTGTTAGACATACTGCGATTATGAACTCAGTTCAAACTACTGAAGTTGCGTGGTTTAGTGGTAATCACCATCCTGAGGCTATCTCCCAGCCCATTCTCCAAAAGAAATTCAACGCATTAATCCAATCCTTTCTACACCAAAACAGAAAAGAATTGGAATCTCAAGTTGTGGCTAAAACACCAGCCCTTTCAAAGTGGGATGGCACTATTCCTGAGGTCATGGTGACCACTGTGCGTCCCTTGTGGAAGGGCCTAGTGAACGGTGCCCGACAAATCCATCGAACCCGGGCTACTGGAGTAGTTTGCCCATCATTGCACAAGGCTCTCGTCCGCTACATTTTTGGTAAACTGAGCGATAGTTCACACCCTGACTTCACTCGCATGGTCAACACAACCTGGGCGTTTCCGAAACACCCTATGTATCAGCACTTTGCTACGGCCATCTATGAACAGCAAGCCTATCTACGATCTCATCGTATCACCGTCATTCATGCCCTTGATCCAACTGCACTTGGTCATATCACACAACAATTACTCCAATTGCAAGGTGTGGTTAGCATTCATCCCACCTACACAACTGAATCTCAAGGAGAATGGAAGCTTTTGACCAATAATCTGCCTCCCGCTAGCTCTGCCCAGATTGATCTTCTCCTTAAGACTGTTCCAAAAAGCAACCCTGCTAAATTTCATACCAAGCCACATACATCATCGGTCATTGGCAGTCCCTCCTCAATTCCAGGATCCATGGCCTGGCTCTCACGTCCTCCAAGCTCTGTCTCGACATCCCCAATGTCCTCCCCTCCCAGAACACCTCCCCCAAATGCTTGGACAAAGAAACCCACCTTTGTTACTCCTCCATCACACTCAACACCAACACTGTCTGCTCTGACTCCAAACTCGGAGTGGTCTCATAAGCTTGAGGCCTTGGAAACTCAGCATAACTCCCTCCAGGCTCAATATACCTCCATTGAAAAGGGTCACCAGGATCTTGCAACTAAGCATGATGATCTTGAATCAGCAACCAACTCTCTGGTCAAGACTGTCAATGATCGCTTTGAACAGTTACTTGATACCATCACTCAAGCCAACCAAACTTCTGCGACAGTCCTTGATAGATTTGAACAGCAACAAAATGTTCTCAATAATTTCTCAGACCGTCTGACTGACCAGCAGACAACCCTCACCCAAGTCGTCACACAGTTCACTTGCCTTCAGACGAAGATCGAAGAACAAGATCGTACCATTCGAGACCTACAACGGATAGCGCATCCTATTCATGTGCAAAAAGTTGAAAATCTCCACAAAACTTTGAAATCTGACCTGAAGACTTGGAATGCCACCAAATTCGAACGTTCGAACTTAGATACYGAACTCAAGAATGCATTTGCCTCCATTGATGATAAAATTGACTCTTTGCACCACTAAGCTGCAGAACTTGTTCTTGATGGCAACTTTTCCGACAACGATTATGACAATGTTACGTCGCTTTTCCTCCGTCACTTGCACAAAGTGACCAGCTTAGACTCCCTGCCAGCTCAGGTCTCGCATGACGACTTCACAACCAAATTTACCAAGTGGTGGGAATCTACTTCTACTTCCCCAAGCGGTCGCCATCTGGGACACTATAAGCTGCTTTTCCATGCAATCCATGAAGATGACGAGGATGTCTTGGAAACTCTCAAGCAAATCCAGGTCTCTATCCGGCATTGCTATATCTCCATTCTCAACTACGCCCTAAAGCACAGATACTCCTTCAAACGCTGGCAAACCATTGTGAATCTAATGATCTACAAAGACCCAGGTAATACCAAAATCCACAGACTTCAAGTGATACACCTGTATGAAGCCGACTTCAATTTTCTCCTTGGCTCCAAATGGCGCAGTGCCATCCAAAAGGCCAGAGCTGATKGCACTCTCCATCCATGTCAGTTTGGTGGAGCACCAGGCAAAGAGGCACAGACTGTTACACTCATGGAGGAACTCCGTTTTGATTACTCTCAATTGACACGGACACCCTTTGCTAACTTTGACAATGACGCTTCCTCCTGTTATGATCAAATCCTTACTTCTCTCTCAAGTCTTTCGGGGAGAGGTTATGGTATTCACAGGGACGTTATTGGAGTCCATGCACGTACACTCCACAGAGCACACTACAAATTGAAAGTTTCCAACMGTATCACTAATGCATCTTATCAACATTCCCCCAGATTCCCAATTCATGGCACTGGACAGGGATCTGCCAACAGTCCAGTCATATGGGCCCTCTTGTCAAGTAGACTGTTTGAGGCTCATAACACTGCCTCCTATGGCATGACTTTCTCTAGCCCAGATGGCACTCTCTCCTTCTCCATGCACAAGATTACGTGTACTCTTGGTAGTAGGTGTTTAAGTGTGTATGAAAATTGAATTGTAAGATTAAGATTACCGAGCGCGTTCACGAGAATTCCAAAGTTCTGTTTAGAACCTCATGTAGATCTGGTAGGGAATCTACATGGRGGTTCTCTATTCCTGACTCGTGACATCTCTATTCTTCGTGAGGTATTCTCGAATGGTATCTTAGACCTCTTACGATCATCAACACGATGGATCGTATGATCTATACATATAAACAGTACCTTACGATAGGTACGTAGGAATGGTATGCTCCTTCATTCCTTTCTTCGAAGCTTCGTATCGTACGTATACTTCAGATATAGTATGTACGTATCCTTTCAGTACGTACGTATCCATTGCACTCCATGTCGATCATTGGCTTTGTTGATGACTCCACCGTCATCACTGCTTCACCCCCAGACGCTCCCCTTAGTGATCTCTTGTTGGATAGACTTCGATCTGATGCACAACTTTGGCATGACCTTCTGTGGTGTTCAGGGGGGAAGTTAGAACTTCCAAAATGTGGCTTTCACCTCTTATACTATGATTTCCAATACCTCCCTGAATCTCCACTGGATATGCTTCCTTGTGTTCTTCACATGACTGGTGATATCTTCCTGACTAATCCTATTGGAGAACCAGTCCGAATTGCTTCCAAGAACATATTCACTCCACACAAAAATCTTGGCCACCACAAGTCCCCATGTGGGTCATACACCACTCAGTTGCATGCATTATTATCCAAAGCTGATTCACTCTGCTCAGCCATTCACTGCTGCTCCCCCAACAGACCTACAGCACGCAAAAATCTTGGCCACCACAAGTCTCCATGTCAGTCATATACAACTCAGTTGAATGCACTATTATCCAAAGCTGATTCAATCTGCTCAGCCATTCAACAATGCTCCCCCAACAGACCTACAGCATGCATGCTTTATGGAACAGTTTTGCGTCCTGCTATTGAGTATCCCCTGCCCCAGTCCTTTTTGTCTTCMGCCCAACTGCTCAAGTTGGAAAGGAAATACTTTCCACGCATTCTCTCACTCTGTGGTTATGCCCGCACTACTGCCAGAGCCCTCMTATACGCACCAGCGTCTGTAGGAGGTGCAGGGTTCATCCCACTGGAGGTCATCACTGGCAGAACCTATGTCACTCATTTCTTGAAACATTGGCGATCCAATGATATTGCCGGGAAACTTCTTCGGACTGTACTATGGTGGTTTCAATTATTCTCTGGCCTCTTCAAACCTGTCCTTGAAGCTCCCTCCATTGCAATACCATATGTCCCTGGAAAATTTTTGCATCATGTTTGGAAATATCTGACCACTATACAGGGCTGCATCACAGTTGACACCACAGGGCTGGTGCCACCTCTCCGGTGTGGCGACCACACAATTATGGATCTTGCTCTGGCCAGCGTCCCTCAGAATGCCACTAAGATCTCAAAAGGACATCTTCGCACGCTTCACAGGATCAATTCAGTTTGCATATATCTCAAGATCCAATGGATTAGTGAACTGTGTCTTCCTGGTACAAGCAAGCTGTCCCCTAGCATTTTTTCCAACCAATGTTTGGAATTCTATCATCCTACAATTGCACATCCCTATCAGCCCAAGCCTGACAGACCGAGCTGGAATGCCTTTCACAAACTACTTTGCCGCATTTCCAGCGGTGCTGTCCCTGACAGGATTCTGACCAAAGCTTATCGCCTTGGCGACTGGTATCCTCCTCATACTAGTCATGGTGTATGGAATGCTTATTTGTCTACTGATCATCGCATCTGGACTTCACCATGCCCAGGCAAGTGGCAGTCCCATCCTGTTGTACTCACTCAAATTGGACCACCATGATCATCAAGTGTCTCTGGTACATACCCTCCTGGACAACACGTCCCAGTTCTTACTTGGAAATCCCAGACCGATGGCTTTCAATATGATCCTACCAGCGCACGTCACATTCAAACTGCCTGCCGCAGGTCCCTCCATCACGAACCCAAGACATGGTCTGCCCTTCTGCGTTGCCTTGATCCATGGCAACTCCAACTCCTCAAACTGGTCCAGTTTGAGACCAGTTTCTCCCAAACTTTAGAAGTACTGGCTACTGAAATACCCCTTCTCATGGTTTCAGATGGGTCTGGTAAAGATGGCTGCATGTCCTTTGGTTGGTCACTCGCTACCACAACTGGGGACAGAATAGCTCATGCACATGGCCCATGCTTTGGCAGCAAAAGTTCACTTTGTGCAGAAGCAACTGGATTGTTATCGGCTACCCTTTTTGTCAATATCCTTGTCTCGCATTTTCACCAATGGTATCATGAAATGAACCCTTGCTTTCATTTCAAATATGGAATGAAATCACGATCTCATCCTACAGAGATTTCTACAGTGAACAGTACCCAGAGGGAAAAAGTGAGAAAAAGTCCATTTCATTTCCAATTTGAAATGAATAGGAATACAACCCCAAATTTTTCTACAGCAACTTCCACTGCAAACAGTACTGAGCCCAGTCCCCAAGTTTGCAATTTCCACCTTCATTCTCAGCTAGGCAATGAAGTGGAACATTTCTCTACTCTTATCGGCAACCTGCATGACATGCATCTCCAGGACCAAAATCATCATCTTTTGCCTTCACTCTCTTCTGATACAGGTATCTCAAGTTCCTCATCTTCCTCTAGTGGCACTGCAACACCCTGTCCAACGCCAGTTACTTTYTACAGTGACAGCAAGGCACTCATAACTAGACTCCAATCCAGAAGTGAATACAATGAAGTCTATGCCAACGCTACTCTAGCACCAGAATTTGATTTGATTGAACAGATCTTTCAAACCATCCAGTCTCCACATATCACTTGCTCCTTCTCTTGGGTGAAAGGTCACCAAGATGACAACATTGCATTTGATAAACTTCCTCTGCAGGCCCAACTAAATGTAGAAGCTGATAGTTATGCTGGGGCGTTTCAGGCTCAGATGGCTACACCACATTTCATCACGCCAGTCTTACCTTCCTGTCCAGCAGTGCTTCAGATCCAATCGCGCTCTGTCACCAGCCAATATAAGCGAGCTCTCACAGATTCTTGTCTGATCCCCCAATATCAAGCATACTTGGCAGAGAGGAACCAGTGGACTCCACAGGTTCTTGCCAATATTGCATAGGAGTCCCTGAGTATTGCCATAAACCGCATCTCCAGGAATGTTTTGGTCACTAAATGTTGCAACAATATTCTGCCCACTGCCACTGTTCTCAAAAGGTGGAACTACCAAACCCATGATACTTGCTGCCTCTGCCAGATGCCTGAAGATTGCGAGCATCTCTTTCGATGTTCACATCCATCACAACTCAGATGGCAAAGGCAGACCATTACATCTTTACGACAACGGATGTCCACACTTGGCTTCGGGCCAATTGCTATTGACACTCTTACTACTTGTCTTACCGACTGGCTAGACACMAGCGCAGTTTCTCCAGAGAAATATCCTACATCTCTTCATCCAGTTATCCATTTTCAGAGCAAGATTGGGTGGCACCACGTGTTTGCCGGTCACATTTCACTCCAGTGGATTACTGATCTTGACCTTCATTCCAGCTCTTATTCCCCGCTCGTGTTGGGGGGTTATCTTGTGGAATTCTTTCTTACCTCTTATATATCATTATGGGAACAGCAAAACAAGGACCTCCATGGCTACACACTTACTCAGAAGCAAGCAAAGCATCGACAGAGGGTGGTGACGAAAGTCCGCACTCTGTTTGAGCTGAAATCACAGACATGTCCTTCCCACGCCCACTTATTTCCAGCAGATATGGAAGCCTTCTTATTGACGACTCCTACCTCCATGCTCTCATTTTACCATCGTGTCTATGAGAAAACAATCTTGGCGAGTGTCTCTCAAGCTACAAGTGCTTCAGTCTCCAACACCCACCCAATTACCCAGTATTTTTGACCAGTGCTTCATAGTAAACAACCACCGGAGAGCATCACACAAGAAGGGCTAGTCTTTGATGCCTACTCCAAGAAGAAATGACACAGACCCCCTGTGTCCCCACAAAATTCTTTAGTCTCTGCTACAACCAACCGTGCCATACAAACTACTATCATGAAGCAATATTTTTCTTAAACATGCCCTCTGAGTCTAGCCTTGGGCCTTCAGTGGCCTATCAGTGTGCATAAGACTTGGTCGCGTCTCCACAACATCTCCTCGGAGGGAGGCGCCGCCCCTCGGAGCAGCTAGAAGCATTCTTTCTAAGGAAAGCTATGGTTCTGGCCATATAGCGCCTCTTCTAGTTCACGAGGTTAAATATAATATTAAGATTTTTTTTTTCAAGATTGGAAGTGGGTGGAAGATTGGGAATGGAACAGCAAACCTACTCCATACAACAAGGAGCTGAATGAGACCTGTTCTGGTTGTTCAAAGAAGACCTACTTGAAAAAGAAAGATATTGGAAAGGCAATCAAGTTAGCTAGATTTGCAAAGCCCCCGCTGTTGCCTCAAACTATGAGCATTGGGGATAAACATGAGTGGTTCTTTGAGATCTACAGGACAGTAATGAAGAGGGRAAACAACTACACTCCTTGCACTCAATGTGCCAAAGAATTTGCCTTTGATGAGTGTGGACATCCTTTTTTCATGGATCAGAGCTTCTTCTTTGATTCAGCTGACTATGAGGAGATGAATTGTGAGGAGATGGATTGTGAGAACCAGCAACCAAGTCAGCAACTGACAACAAAGCAACTGACAAAGCAACCAACAAAGCAACAACAAAATATGCAACTGTATCAGCAATAGAATGAGCAAACAAATGAACAAACAAATGAGCAAACTATCCAGCATATTTAACTTTTTTGTACTATTCTTATTAACATCACCACCAACACTAGTAGTGTCTTCCTCACCCTCATCCTCATCCTTGATGTCCAATAAGAATTTTATGTACTCAGTAGGAGTATTATCTTTCAATTCTACATTGCTTGGAGACTTCCAATTTCTCCTATCTTTAGTTGATTTGTCATTTCTCACTCTAGAGCAGTAGTCACTTCTTCCAAGCCCAAACCATTCATAATTGTGATAGTTGCTGTGACAGAGCTTCCAGATGGGATCTCCACTGGAATACCTCTTCTTTGAATGAACATTGCTACTGCAAAGTGGGACTCCACATAGCTTGCACAGGCTGTAAGTATAAGCACCACACATGTAACAAATGTTTCTGCTCCTGGACTTGGTTGGTGTTGTTCCTAGCAAATGTCTTTTATACTACTCAGTCTGAGTGAAGCAAAATCTTCCATTTACCTTGTTCTCTGCAATGGTCTGCAAATTGTATATCCAAGCACCTTACCATTGTTAAGGAAAGTCTTACATGCTTTTCTTCTAGTTGCTCTTCCACTTCTAATCCTTTGTTTTTCTTTTGTGAACTGCTGCAGTCTATGATCACAGTCACAGGTCTGGTCAACAGGATTGTACCTTATCATCTGCAAGGCAAGCCTCTGACAAAACTCACGATAGCTCATAACTTTGCTTACCTTCCACTCATTGCCAAGGCTTCCATCAGTACATTCTTTGTAGATATTGTATGCTGTAGCAATAGCCAAGGCTTTTGCATCGTTATTTCCACAATCTGTAACCAATGTTGGCTCTGGAGATTAAAAAAATCTTAATATTATATTTAACCTTGTGAACTAGACGAGGCACTATATGGCCAGAACCATGAATTCTCCAGACTAGGGAGAAGAATGCTCCTAGCTGCTCTAAGGGGTGGCACCTCCCTCCAAGGAGGTATTGTGGAGGTACAACCAGGTTCTATGCATACTGATAAGCCAGTAAAGGCAGGTTGCTGGATTCAGAGGACATAAAAGGAGTTGGTTCACAGTGTGGATGGATGAGAACCATGCCATCATCATTTCAAAGGGCACTGCAAAGCCCAAAGGCAAGAAGTTTCCTCACACAGTGGTCAAGGAAATGAGTACCAAGCACACTCCTGCGCCAGTAAGTGCTACACCATTAACTGTAGAAAGAACCATCAAGTCCTTATCGAAATTAGGTCTAGAAGGACCTTTCTATGATCCAGGCCCCTCCCCTATGTATGATAACTTTGGTTATGAGACTGCAATTGCAGTACTTGTTGATTCTCTCAAGGAGGGAAAGTATGCTAAAGATCACAAGCAATGGGAATCAATCAGACGGGTCAAAAAAGCTGTAGGAAACTTTGAAAGAGTTGCCATAGATCCCCTCTTAAAAGGAGCCTGCTTCGTAAGCGACAACAAAGGGCTTGCAAGTTGTCTGCATATAGGTGGGGCAACCTCTTACTGGCAACAACGATTCCTCACTGGCTGCAAGTCTAGAATGGGAGTCGATAGACACCCTAATATAGCTTTGAGTGTTGAGCTGTGGAAACTGATCTTGGACCAGTGCTCACAAAATGCAGTAGTTCATAACAACTCCCCATTAGGAGATCTGTGGGTGATAGCCGGAGCTTTCTTAGCTTTTGCCTACATATTATCGTTGAGAGGATTGGAAGGCTTCCTTATGGATGTTTTCCTTCTACAAAAGCACAAGGAAGTCAAGCAAGGCTTGGTGTGGCTCCCTCTATATGGCAAGTTAAAGGGGGGATCGTCACCCAATACTTAGCTCATAAGGTCTATTGAAGTAACTGGCTCTGGAATCAACATACGGGCTTGGAGAGATAGCCTACTTGCAGTAGATGATAGGGCCCGTCGCCAAGTTGAACCAGCTTTCTGTGATAAGGAAGGATTCTTACTGTCTTTGCAAAAGATGAATGAGCTTCTTTGGGAAGCAACCAAAGAAGTATTCCTGGAACATCCGGATCTATTTCCCAATGCCATATCCTCCACTGATGATATACGAATACACATTGAAATCGATAGAACCATGAGACGGACAGCCACATCTCAAGCAACACGAGCAAAAGTTAGTGGTGATGATATTGACATAGCCAACCGCTGGTCAAAGAAGGAAAGATCCAAAGGACAGGATCCAAGTGAACACTTAAGACATCATCACTATGCTCAACAAGACCTGCTAAACGACTGCTTGAAACGCTTCCAGGGGAAGCTGTAACAAGCTAGTACTCAATGAAAGGAACGGACCGAGTACACTCGCGGGGGGGATCAGCGCTTAATTGGATGAGTCAACGGTGTAAACAAGACTCCCAATTTGCCACTGAATTTGATCTATTGGCACCCATTATGCCAATCAGAGGGCAATGCTGCAAATGGGAAGTGAAACAGCCTTCCCTTTGTACGGCCCTCTAGGTGTACTACGTCCAATAGGGGTCTTTTCAGGATGTTCATAGTTCCTTTTTTATCAGGCCTAGCTATGTGGGCCCTCTGGGAGGGTTAAACCCCCCCCCCATAGCAGACTATTGGGAATTAGCTACTCCTGTGGTCTGATTTATTATAGACTGAAAACAGTATGTTTCAGCATTTGATACAGTATAACAAGCCAAATAGCCATAAACTACTGTTTGACCAACTTGACCTAACGTTTGAGGTACCACGTGGCACTGTACTGAATACACAACATCCATAATACAATGTCTCGTATTTTAGTGAGAGTGTTACGCAAAATTCTCTTTACCCTATTTAAGCCTGCCGTTTCAAGACCATAATACCATAGCAAAAACTCATTCTAGCGATTTTCGAATGCTACTTGAATAGCTCTCTTGCCGCATATCTCCTACGTAGGTTACGGTACTTTGGTACGATTCTTGCAAAAAACTTCAAAATTCAGTGCGTACTCCTACGTATGGTACGGTACTGTATTTAGTTGAGCTAATAAGCAAGCCGGCTAGCGATTTACCGACCGGACGTTGATGCGTGCCCGAACATGCCTCCTCGACTCGAAAGTTCTTTCCATCGCTCATACGTATAACGAAAGGCCTCACTGGGCCCGTTCGATCTAAAAAATATTGGATCTTTTTTAAACTCTTCGATGCAGCACGGTACTTACTCGTACTCAATAGATACAATCACGATGCAGGATGATCGTCCCGACATTCATTCCGTCCACCGCACAATACACAAGACAACCAAGATTCGTCACCCAAAGGAGACCTGCAAATCACACATCCAAGAAAAACTAGAGACAACACAAACACGCTGTGCAACAATTTTTCATCTACTACGCGGCAAACACTAAATCATTCGTCTGCCATGGGAATCAAAACTACGCTGTGGTCGTCACTATACGGTGCTCCCGTGGAGGAAGAATTGGTCGTTGACAGCAACGGCGACGATCACTCCTCGATCGTCAAAGACCGCAATGACGAAGACGACAAGCTAAAGCGCCTCACCGCAAAACTACTGGCTGCCGAAGAGGCCCTTGCTTCCGAGAGGAAGCGATCGAACGAGTTGCTCCAGCGGCTGCAGCTGAAGGCGGTCTCCATCGATTGCCAGCTGATCGAAAACGAAACGCTCCTGTCAGACTGCAGGGCCGATCTCTCTTCCGCGCGCAGGACCAACAGGCGTCTCACCGAGACGATCGCGGGGATCCGGTCCGAGAATGAGTTCCTGCTGAAGCGGACCGCAGCGCTGGCCCGGAGGGATCAGATCCAAAAGGCTGCCATCGCATCGTCGCACGCCGAGATTGCAAAACTCTCGTCCACAATCGACGGCTTCCGGGTAAGGTTCGAATCCCTCGCCTCCGGTGTGACGACCGTGAAAACGACCACGACCACAACCACAAAAACGGGCGAGGGTGAGTCTTCGGCTCGGGGGGGGACCAGAATCATCTGGCGGCACGATGCGGAGACCACGGAAGCCAAAGAAATCGGAGAAAAGCAATCGGTAGACAACCAAAAGATCGGAACGGTGGAGCGCATCGTCCTCGATCGTTCGCCGCCACCGCCACCGTCGTCGTCTATCGAACTACAGATGAAACTCAGATTCATAGATATACTAACAAAGCACCAATCGGTATGGGAACTCGAGCGGGAGGGACTCAGGGGCAAGATTTGTGGGTTGGAACAACAGCTGCTCCTGCACCAAGAACCCCGGGAAGTTTCCGGCAAAGACGACCACGGAGAGCACACTGTGGAACACGATGTGACCAACCGAGCCCGCGAGGGTCGGTCGACCAATGCGAGTGAAGAAGCACACAACGCTGCTGTCAAACCGATCGAACCCACAACAACTCTCGAGACGGCCGAAACCATCGAGTACTCCTTACTTTCCACGACGGAAGGATACAACAGCGATGCTCCCAAAGGCAATGTGCTGGCCGTCGAACCATCTACGCCGAAGAAGATCGAACGCACCGAGACTATCGAAACAACAACAACGTCATCGTCGTTATCATCAGAGGTCGACGGGACTAGTGCCTCACAGATAGAGATTAAGGGGCAGCTTTGACCAATTTCGAAATGATCTTTGGGGTCTTTGGGAACGATTTGACGTGGGCACAGTAGTACCAGCTCATTTTTTGTTTGCCAATTTTCTAATCATAAGAACAATAAGAATAGAATGCAAGTAGAATACTCCGTACTATTTGCAATTGCGATTTGCGGCATCAAGAATCCGCCTGTCCGGCACGTTCAGCAACGATTGGCATCTCTCGCAACAGCAATCTGAGTCTCCGGTAGGGTCTCACTGTTTCGTTTCGTGCATGCGGAAAACCTCTCCCAACAACAAATCGAACGGCAATGGCCTTTCGAACGGGCGTCTTGTTCCGAAATTATTTATACACGTCTTTGTTCCGAAGATGGTGCGTGTGGAGGAGGTATCATGTTTCGATCAGAAAGCGGAGTCTCCTCGTTGATGATTTTTGAATGAAAAACATTTGTTGAGAAGCTCCTGAATTGAGTGATTCCCGTTACTGTATTACAGAATGATAGAATTCCGGAATCTATGAGTTTAGCACTTCTATTAACGGGAATCCAAATTTCAATGGACAGACCGAGAGCATGGCCAGCTCCATGCCAGTCTTTCCAGGAATTTGGATAAGACTAAAAAAGACTGAAACGCGCGCCACATTTTGGTACAAAGGAAAACATGAAATTTTCGATACTCAACTAGTAGAGTAAAACATGAACACATTTTTTGCTTATCAGTAGTAACAAAAAATGTGTTCATCTCTTACACTAGTAGTAACTAGATTAACACATGAAATCATATTCTGCTTATTTTTGATATCAGAAAATGAGTTCATGCATTACGCTAGACAAGCACACTAAAAGACCACAGTTTCCTCCCAGCAAAACAAAAGGCAACATCAAACATTGACAATGGGATCAGTGGAAGTGATCACCATGTACTGATACCTCCAGTTGCACTCAGAGGAACAGGAGCAAAGCTACAAAAGCAAGCTCTCTCCAGAAGAGCGTCATAGGAGGGATAGGCGGACGCCACATATTGCAATCAGGAGATATGCTGATTCCCCCTTCCTGTATATGTTCCACTCAGGCAAAGACCAAGCACTGCTGAACTGCTGTGGAGTAGACTTCAAGGTCTTCAGGGAGCTTGTTGACCTGATTGCTCCAGTATGGAGGAACAGGTACACAGTCAACCACAACAATGAGATTGTGGAGGTTCCTCGGTTCCCCAGTGGGAAGCCCAAGGGGAAGAAAAGGGAGGTCAATGCAGTCTGTTCAATAGGCCTTGTCCTTTACTGGTACAGGACAAGAGGATCAGTTGCAAGGTCAATGGCGATGGCGTTTGGCTTAACATCCACAGGCTTAAGTTTTCATGGAGAGTGATGCTTGTTGCTCTCCACAAGCATCCAGAGGCCATGGTCAGGATCCMAACTCAGCAAGAAGTGGATACTTATGTTTAGGCAATTGGAGACAAGTATCCAAGGCTTGGAGAACAACGCGTCTGGGGTGCTGCGGATGGGCTCAAGCAAGTGATTGAAGCCTCAGGAAACTGGTAAAAAGAAAGACCATTCTACAATGCATGGAAGGAGAACACATATGTAAATAGTGTATTTGCCTTTGCCCCTGATGGAAAGATCCGTATAGTAGTTTACAACTGCCCTGGGGCATGGCACAACAGCGCCATTGCCGAGCATGGTGTGTATAAAGGCATAGTGGATGTCCACAAAGAGTGTAATGGGGCAAAGGTCGTGGTGGATTCAGCATTCGCGCTCAAAGAATACAGGGACAGCCTCATCAAGAGCTCGCAGAGGGACCCAAATGAACCACATCTGATACTCCTCAACAGGGACGCGACCTCCTTGAGACAGATGTCAGAATGGGAAATACACATGATCCAGGGACAATTCCCAAGAATCAAGGACAGATGTGCTTGGAGGAGTATGGGGAAAGAAGAATCACGATGAACCTTGTTCTCATCAACTTGTATAACTTCCAGTGCAGTACCATTGGACACAACATGATCCTATCAAGTCTCATGAGGACACCACCAGCAATGGACCCCACAATTCCTCATGAAGACTTAAGAAGCAAGCTTGCAGGAGGATACTTTCATGTGGGATGCTGGCTTTCTCCAGATGGAAATGGACTGTTTCGAGGGTGAATCCCATGGTTGGTTGGTTACTGTGGTTGTTTTCAAAGAAGGAAGTTTAATGAAGTTGTTTGCACGAGATACATGTACTCTTAGTATGTTTAGTGTGTATAAAATTGAAAATTATAAGATTAAGATTATTGTGTTTCAACGTGAGCTTTCCGAAGCTCCGATTAGATCCTTGTGTAGCTCTGGTACTGAATCTACACAGGATTCTTGTTATTATTTGGATCTCTTGACATCTTTGTTCTTTGCAAGATAATCTATCTCTAGATATCTTGGACCTCTTATGATCCTTGGACCTCTTACGATGGATCCTATGATACATACATAAGAAAGGTACCTTACAATACATACATAGGAATGGTATGTTCCTCTATTCCTTTCTTCGAAGCTTCGTATGTATCGTATCTGTTGCATTATCCCCTTCAGGAATAGTATTGCATCTAATATTACTTACTACTAAACTGTAGCAATCATATCTTCAACATTTTCAACAGGGGGTTCCTCTTCTGTTGTTGGGTCCTCAGGAGTGGCATTTGTATTGACAGTTCCTTTATAGGGAACAATCTTTTGAATATTGACAGTTTCACGTACATTGTCACTCCTTTGCAATACCACAGTTCCATTTGTGTTGATCTCCACTATGGGATAAGGACCATGTAATCTTTGGGACAGCTTGTCTGGTTCATAATATTTCATGTAGGCTTGGTGCCCAACCTGATATCTGAAAGGTATTCTCCTAGCGTTTTCTCTTCTAAGATTCTCATCTATCTGGTGTTGTCTTTTGTTTCTGATGAGATTCAAGTCAGCAATGAGAGGGATATCCATCACCATATCTCTGTTGTAGACTAACGCTCCTGGTGAGGTCTTCACTGCTGCATTCACGGCACACCTGGTAGCATGCATTGCAGAGGCAAGGGCATTGTATATTAGTTGATCTTCATCAAATTCAGCTTCTTCAAGAGTCTTGGTGGTATGAAGCGTCGCCCGAAGAACATTGGCAATTGTCTCGTGAACGCGCTCACACACTGCATTGGCTTGTGCATTCTTCACAGTGGCTTGTACACTCTTAATGCCATATTGGTTCAACAGCTGTTTGAATGGGGTTCCAATGAACTCTTTGCCATTGTCATGAACACATCTGTTGGGTCTGGGATATCGTGACAACCAGCAGTTGGCAAATTGCTCTGCAACATGCTCACTTGATTTGTTGTTGATTCTTATGATCTCGTCCAGTAGGTTAGTGACTGGATCGATGCAAGTGAGGGCATTAATCACCAGTTCAGTCTCATCCAGGAGAAGTATCTTCCAGGGGCCTATCAGATCCACACATACTTCATTCTAAGGAACAAGTTGAGCTTCCCGAGCTGGTAATAAACCATGTCCCTGGCCTTGTTGTTTGAATTGGTGGCACTCATCCGGACACTGATATTGCTTGCATCGTAGGCTGAGTCGTGGAGCATAAAACCTAGCACTGATAGTTTCATAGAGCCTTGTGCTGCCACAATGTCCCAACAGAAGATGATACCATCTGAGGGTGCTGTCTATTAGGCCATTGGGCAAGTAGATCTTCCAATTATCATTCGTTGTTTGTACTGTGAGCAATTCAAGAGATCCTATCTTCTTTTTGATGTAGTGTTCTGGATCTGATTCAAGAAGTTGTTGGCATTGGGAATTGATGAGCTGATAGGTGTAAATGTTTACATTTGTGATTGGATTCTCCATTTCTGATACTGGTGGTAAATTGAGCAAGCACTCATATAATTCGGGCTCCAAATAGAAAACATCTTCTGGATCCACTTGGGCTGTCAATTCCTTGAAATTCACAACTGTTCCCTTATTTTGCTCATATATTTTCCTTTCTTTATCCCCCACAGTGCACGGATCCATTCTGGGCACTCTAGAGAAACAATCAGAAAGAACATTCTTTTTGCCATGAATGTATTGTCATTCTATAACAAAGCCTTCATGGGAAAATTTCCATCGAAGAACCTGGGACTGGGACAGTGTCCTGAAAATGAGGTTCTTGTGATCAGTGTAGATGTTGATTTTGCCACCGTAGAGCATATTCCAGTATTCTTTGAGGCAAAGGATTACAGCTAACAGCTCCTTCTCCATTGTGGTGTAATTGTGTTGAGTTTTGTTCAGCTTCTTAGACCAGTAGGCAATCGGTCTGTCATTTTGGAGTATTGCTGCACTGAGCTGATAATCAGAAGCATCGGTATAAATGTCAAATGGAACCTCTAGATCAGCAAAGGTGTTGATGGCATCATGAGAAAKGAGTGCTTTCATTTTGTTGAAGGATTGGTTGCACTCTGGTGTCCAGATGTAAGGTTCTGAGCCTGTAAGGGCTGTTAGTGGAGCAAGTACGCGTGACTTCCAAGGCCACATAGACTTGTAATAATGCATGGCTCCTAGGAAAGATCAAAACTGCTGTTTATTCTGTGGGATGCCCATTTTGAGGATCCCATCAACTTTCTTTTGCCATGGTTTAACACCGGTAGGGGTGAGCCAATATCCCAGGAAGTCAGATTCTTTCACTGCCCATTCACATTTCAGGGGGTTGCACTTCATCCCATTCACTGCTAACTTCTTGAGGACTGGACCCACCAAGAAAGATGCTGAGTAAAGGGTCCATGAGACCAGATGCCCATGTTGTCAATATAGACTTCAACATCCAAATCAAATAGGATCTTAGTGATGAAGGCTTGGGCATAGTCCGGAGATGATTTAAGACCCATTGGTAATCTTAAGCATCTATAATTGCCATGTGTTGTGGTGAGTGTGCAAATCTTTTGGCTCTCTTCATCCAATTCAAAGCAGTAAAACATCATGGATAGATCAATCTTAGTTAAGTGATCATACAGTGTTCTTCAGTTCATGATGTCTTGGATTTTGGGGAGGTTACACTTAGGACGCCTGATCCTTTTGTTTAACTCTCTGAGGTCAACAAGCCATCTGACTCGGCCGTCCTTTTTGGGAATGATAAAGGCTGGAAAGCCCCATTCTGAACTGCCAGTCGGAGCAATCACCCATTCATTGACTAGGTGCTGGCACTCCCTTTTAAAGATATCCTCATGTCTGTAGGGGACTGGATATGGATTTATGTAAACTGGTTCAGCATTCTCTTCTAGATTGACGTGGATCTTTTCATGAGGATACCTTCCTAGCTTGCCATCAAACAACTCCTGGTGTTTGGCTAACATCTCTTGGAATGCTAGTCTTTCTGAATCACTCATGTGCTCCTGCTGATCTGCAACCTGCTTGGGAGTAACTTTCTGGTACTGCGCGTCCAGGTGCTGTTAAGCTCTGTTCCTCCAGTAGCTCTGGCATTGCCCGTGCCAATTGGGCCTGCTAAATAACTGTCCAAACTGACTGCACATCTGCAGTTTTGTTGTCAGTAGTTTCTTGGGGGGAGTAGATGAAACTCAAGGAATCCCCCATCCAAGAGTTCATCATCCTCTTCCAGCCACATGGCCTCTGCCACTTTCTGGGGATCATTGAAATGATCTATTGGTTTCATATCAATGGTTGAATCCAACCATTTGATGGTGCGTTTGGAATAGAAGAGGTCTATCTGGGTCAGCAATAGGAAGTCTCTTCCTAGGATCATATAGTAGATGCAAGGGGCTGAGAAGATCCTTGCATTGATCCCTTTTATGTAATCCAGTGCCAAACTCTGGAAGCCGTGTGTTTGAGATGAACACATACTTAGAAGTGTCGAAGCTTCCTTGGGCAGTTGTCGTGACTGAACTGGATTTGTCCTGGAAAGGGACTATTCCGGGTGGAAAGCATTGCTCGTGGATTAGACACATGGTACTTCCACTGTCTAAAAGAACTTTGAATGTCTGCATTGTTGGTAGGTCTTGGATGGTTTTGCATACAAGGATGACCGCTGGTAGCACATCCGGTGGTGGTTTCAGAGCTTGTAAGGTCACTGCTGTTGGGTTCTTAAGAGCTTCTTCATTATCAAGACCATAGAACTCAAAGCTCTCTTCTGGGGATTGAGTGGATGGTATTGGAGGCAATGCAAAGAAAGCCTCTTTCAGATGTCACCACTGTTGATTTGGTCCTTGGAACCGGACCGTTGAGCCTGCATTGCTGTTGGACTGTAGTGATACATGGCTTGGAGGGCCTCTGCTGGAGCTGGATCCATTCTGTGTTGTAAGCTGATAAGTCTGGGGTTGTCTTATGGTCTGTGGTTGGAAATTCTGGGGTTGACTGGGCACTCCCCCCAAGTATGTTCTCCATTGTGTTTGTTGCAGGGCCTTGCATTGATCCTATTCTGTCTTTCATTCTGATCTTTCCTCTGTCAGTTGTTGTTCTTATTGCGTCTCCTCTGCTTTCCATTCTTTCCTTGTCCTGCATTGGTGTCATCTGCTGGTCTCTTCCTAGATTGTTGCTGTTCATCATCTGCTATTCCTTTTTGGTCTGTCGTGTATTCCACAATCGCTTCAATTGTGTCCCTCATGATATCTCTCCCACACTTTATATAGTCATTCTGCCAGGATTTGGGGAAGGATCTAAAGAGAATCTTTTTGATCTCTCTGTCTGATAAAGGTTCCCGGATGCCATGAAGGATGTTGGCTCTGGCACAACAGGTTTGAACTCAGTCAGCATGGGCTTCACAGGAGACCGCATAAGGCTTCCTGATAGCGTCTGATTCCAAATATTCAACAACATCATCCCTAGCATACTTGGATGGTGCATAGAACTTTCTGAAGGTAAGGAGGGCTATCTTCCATTGTGCCTTGCTATCTCTAGATACTTCCGGTAATCTGTTGTTGTTCCACATGCTGTTCCATTTCTGTCTGGGCCTATGCACAAGGACCATTTGCCACTTCTGATCTATTTTATCCTCTGGTATTTCCAAGTCCAGTATTGCATCTTCAAAATCTTCTTGCACATGAAACAGTTCTTGTTGTACTCCATGTTCCCTGGAGAAGGTTAAGCAGGTCTTTGTTAGCTTTCTTACTGGATTTCTGAGATTCATGGTCATTGAGACTGTTTTCAACTGGGCTGGATCAAAGCTGTTAGTGAGGCTGAGACAGGATCAGTGTGTGTGTTGATGTTGTTTKGAAGAGGAGTTGGTGTTTTTGTTTGGTTTCACCATGGTCGATGTGTTATTTTGGTTGTTTTCCTTAATGGATGATTAATTTTTTTTAATACACAAAAAAACAAGTAGTAATTACTGTGCATGAGATGCGTGTACTCTTAGTATGTTTAGTGTATAAAATTGAAAATTATGATTAAGATTATTGTGTTTCAACGTGAGCTTTCCGAAGCTCCAATTAGATCCTTGTGTAGCTCTGGTACTGAATCTACACAGGATTCTTATCATTCAGATCTATTGACATCTTTGTTCTTTGCAAGATAATCTATGCAACAGCTTAGTAGAACAGTAAGTGATAACACAGTAACAAGCTCAAGCTCATTGTTTCCTATCCACACAGATACAKTTTAGTGTAGTTAATTTAGTCTAATGTAAAGTAACCATTTAAACATCCTCGCCATGGGATTCATCATGGGATTCCTGTTCATGCTGTCAGTGTTGTCTTTTGTGCGGAGGCTGGGGCGTTGAAGAAGTGTATGCATCGGCTGTGGATGCAACAGCAGCAGTGGATGCAACAGTCAATGCAACAGAAGCAGGTGGTGGAGGACCATACTGGTAATGGTAGGGGGAGGAGGACCATGGTAAGATTGTTGTTGTTGTTGCCATGTAATCATCATGCTAACAGTAGCACCAAGAAACTTCTCTGCTACATCCTTTACACCACTCCACATCTCAATACTGCGTTTGTCTCTTTTGTCCTCTCTTTGTTCTCTTTTTTCAGCCCGTTGTTCCTGCTTAATGATGAATTTGTTGAATACGGCAGCATCAGGAACAGCAGATTTCCTCTGTTGCTGATAAGATCTCTTCTTTGCTGGGGTAGATTCAATGAGTGAAGGGGTCAAATTGCTGGAGGAAGCTACCACAGCAGCGAAATCCTCCTGCTCCTCCTGTTGTTCTTCACCGTCGACACTACTAGATGTGTCTCCAGCAAGAATAAAAGGCGTCTCAGTTTCTCCTGAAGCTGGAGGCTCTAAACTTGCCACAGCCTCACTCCTAGCAAAGCCTTGCTCCAGATCAAAGACCTCCTCTCCAGTACCAAGATTTGCCTTTTCACCAATCAAGATGTGGGCTTGCCAGGCCAGCTTCATGTACTCTKGCATATTGGGATTTCCAGTGGAGCTTTTGATCCTCCTCACAGCTGCATACTTAGTCTTGATGGAGGTCGTGGTCCTACCAACAGGCCAACTCTCAGCATGCTTTGCTGTAATGTACTCCCATCCCTCAGCACATACGGGGATTACATCCACAATCAATCTCATGAGACTGGTGATCTCTTCTCTAGAGTAGTTTATAGTGCCACTCCTGTGGCCAAGAGCAGGAGCAGCGTTGTTCTTGGTGGCAGCAACAGCGGCAACAGGTGATTAGGCATATCTTGGGGATTGGACAATGGTGAGGAGCTCCTCCTTGTTCCTCCTCTTTGAGGTCAATGGCGTCGGCCTCCTCTTCTTGCTCTCTTTGCTGCAACAAACAAAGGAAATAGAATGTACTGACTAACAGCACTGATTGAGACATACTACTTTATGTCCCAACTGGGCACCATTCTTAATAGAGGCGCCTTGGATGTTTGTTGACCATGGCGCATGCTCGTATCTTCTTGTTTAGTCTTAATTTTGGCGGGCCTTTCTGTTGGATCTTGCAACGGACTGGAAATTTTGATTCTTGGGTTCCATCATAGATTTAGCACATTTAGAATGGGGTCAGTTGACCCATTTTATTCTAAAAATGCTAAATCTATGACAAATTGTCATAGATTTTTGGTCTGTCTGTCTATCAAATTTTGCATTTCTACCATAATATCGGGAATCACTCATTTTCTCGGCAAGATATTTTGTGCACATTGGTTCTGTAACTAAAAATGGAGGGAAGGAGAGAGGGAACAAATTCGAAGTTCTTTTGCGGTTACCCAAAGATCACACCTTATAGACAACACTATCAATAAAGACATGGTCAATGTTATGACTTACGCCCCATTGCCTAACGCATGATAATTTCTATGGTTCAATTAAGAGAGAGAATTGCAAGCAAAGGCATTTTCATGATGATAGATTTCACCACGGAAAGAGAATTAAACACTAAGTACGTAGTATATATTAAACAATCAAGATGTCAATACAGTTTTCGTCAATAAGTAAAAAATCGTAACTAATTGGAAAATATCATCCTTACTCTATGTGCTCTACCTAAGATAAATCTGAAGATTATTAGTCAACTTTATCAATAACGGTCACGCAATTCTTCTTAAAAAAATTCTATCAAGACCCTTGAATCAATAAGTGAACCAACATTCTCAGAAAAAGCAAAGATAAAAATAAAAGTTATTGGACGCGAGTGTAGTTGTAATTAAAAAGAATTGAGAAAAATCAAGAGAATATCAATAACGGTCACGTAAGTGATCTCCTTCGATAATTCTATTAATATTGCATCATCAGTTCAACCAGTAACATTATGAAGGGTAACGAACGAAAAAAAATATTCGGAAGCGAATTTTTGTACGGTTGATGGTACTCTACTTAATCCAAAGCTACCACGGCGTTCTTTCTGTCAAACTGTGCGGTATCATTGATGGCCTAATTGAATGATTAGCACAAGTACCTTGTGAGGTATCGAATAGCTAGCCGCCGAGGAACTTGTGATTACAACAAACGGAGCGTATCTGACAGAGATATTCCAACGAGGCCTAGTCTCGCCTCACGATATCTTCCGATCATCTAACTTTGTTTCTTGTGCCTACCTCGAATTTCATTAGAGGTCGATTCAAACTCAAAAACACCATACGGACAGGAGCGAACGAACCATCATGCAAATGAGGTGCAACGACAATCACGGAAACATTGGCAACAGCAAAATGAGTCGTCGTCAAACCAGTCGGCGATCGAGAAGACATCGAATTATATCGCATTTTCCTCCCTCTCTGATGAGGGATGCCAGCCAAGAGGGCGATGGTGTCAACAGAAATCACATCGATTGTCTTACCGATGCCATCAATGTTTTGCAAGAGGGAAGACGAAGCATGTCTTCGTTTTTGCAAGATGGGGATCAAACGCATAGTAGTGGTGGAAGCGGTGATGGCAGTATTCGCGATTCCCTCCACCAAAGAGTCAGTATTCAGCAGCAGCAACAACAACAACGTCATCAACATCAACATATTCATCATCAACAGCAACAGCAACAGCAGCAGCAAAAACCTCTTTACCAACAATTGAGGTACCATTTCCGCAGGCACAGCTGGCCGATCTACGAAGCCACTCACACAGCTAATGCTACCAAGAATACCCACAGTAGTGCTTGCGTAGCATCTACTTCTTTCGATGGGACCAACCTCCACCAATCGTTGCAAAGTAGAATAAGACACAGCAGAGGCAGAAAATAGCAACAGCGGTAGCAGCTTCGAGAAGAAAAATTTGTGCATGTTGTGCATTTATCTTCCGAGAGAGATATCGGGGTAACGACAACAAAAATGCGGCAATTGAACCGATTGGATGGGCATCAACGTGGTCGACTTTCACTAGCATCTCTCGAGTTTCAAACAGCAAGAGGTAAAGTTCTTCTAGAGAAGTTGACTCTACCATTTGGCTATATCATATTTTTTGTCTACTACACTTCATAGCACCGCTAAAGATGATCAATCGATACAGGGAATACCTGATTGAAGCTTTCCCATGATGATTGATTTTTCTTTGGATTCACCGCATTACTTGTTGGAATACTCAGCAGCACTGAGAGCAAATGAAAGCAATTCTGTAAGGGATGCCATGTGTAGTAATATAAAGTTTAGATAGAATTCGGCTTTCTTTCGAGGCTATTCTTGGTACACCGGTGCGTGTCCCTGGAACAACAAAGGACATTCCCATGAATCCAGTCCATTAATAAATTATCGATGTCCATTTCCAAAGGTTACTCGTACCGAATGTTACAGAACTGCTTCAATGAAATTTGTTTTCCAGTGATCCATTGCCTAGTAGAAAAATCATAATGATTCTGTATCGTACAGTAATCTGCCACTCGCTTTGTTCGTAGTACTACGAGTACGTACGTTCTCATCGAGTGCGCACCGCACAACTATGTCTATCGGAAATCGGTACTCGTACTTGTAAGTACTACCGGTATGACGGCAGCAGAGGACGAACGTACGTACGAACTATTTGGTACCTTCGGTACTGTGATATGGAATTTTGAATACGGTAGGGCTGCTGATATTATTATTGATGATCCAGTCTTACTGTATGATCATTCATGCAAAAGCTATTGCCGGCCGGCTACACTCAAATCGCTATATTTCTCTAAGTGAGCTCATGGTTACCTAGTTCGATCCTAAGTACCAAGATTGTGCTATCTTCACCAACGCTCGGCGTCACATTTATTTAACGTGAGTCTCACAATATCGCGAAAAAAAAAGGAAGCATCCCTCAGGACCATGCTATTATCGAAGGTAACTCCAATGGTTATTTTTACTTCCTCGACGAAACGGCGTTGGCGGTAGCTTGGTTCGGAATAAATTAGAGTAACTAAGATATTTGCCGGTTGTACAGAAATACTGCGAAGGAGTAAGTCGTTCAGTAGAATCGAAGAATTATTGTGGACAACGCATCGGGCGGACACCTTTCGCACTAGATCTTGAAACTTCACGCAGAAGAAAACTCATCGCAACGACTTCCATCAAGTCTACCATACTGTTCCCTGTCTGCTTGTTTGAAGGGCTCAACGCGAATAGATGCGAATCTAGGGCCAGCAACAAGATATTTTTTGCACAATCGAAATAGTTCGGTGACACACAAAAGAAGAAATTCAAACAAAAGTATAGCATGCGCATTTTTATGATTGCCACTACGACGGCGGTATGGACAATTGCCATCCTCACCGCATCAAATAGTGCTTTTGCAGAGAATCTAAGAGCCAGCACACGAAGGAATCCAACGATTGCTAATGGAGGAATTCTCTCCGGGAATGGAAACACAGCAGCAACGTTGAACGACAAAACCAATAAGAATAACGATGACGAAGAAGAGCCCAAAGAGCGCACCAATGGAGACATCTCTCCCCCAGCCTTTGACATTGATGGGGAAGAAAAGGGATTCTACGATGGTTTGTTACTGGAGCAATTAAGTAGTTTCGATGAAACGCTACCACCAAGTAACTCCCCGCAACCAACTATGCCAATAATCAAAGTAACAAAGCCACCCGGAAATCTTCCCACCATCCCTCCGAGCGCAGCACCAACGACGATCTTGACAACAGATCCTCCTACCGTTCCACCAACAGGAACACCAAAAATGTCGCCCACGCTAAGACCCACAACGGAGTCTCCGAGCAGCTCGCCTACGAACCCTCCAACGAGATCTGCAACGGGGTCTCCCACAGAGACACCTTCAAAGGAGCCCACCAAAACTCCAACTAGAGAACCCACAGAGGAACCAACAGAGGATCCCTCGCAGGAACCATCGAGTGTCGTCTCCGAGGGTCCTACATCCGGACCCACGGTGTCAGTTACCACCGCTTCACCCACAGAAATGCCAACGATAGGCTCGAGTGGCCCGACGGGGCTCCCAACCACGGGCACCCTTGCCCCAACCGCTGCTGCCCCGAGCACACCAAGCCCAACTCTTGCCCCAGTCATCACCACTATTCCGACACCTAGTCCATCGTTGTCGAATCCTGGACCGACCTCCAGTCTCAGCTCAGCATCCCCCTCTGTCTCGACAACCCAGAAGTGCAATCTTTCGCAAGAGGGGCGGTCGGCGCTTATCAACATTTTTTTGCGAGTTGTCTCGAATCCTGCCGAAGTGGACACACCGGGATCGCCGCAGATGCTGGCGCTAAAGTGGATGATCGATGGAGATCCGATGCAGCTGTGTCCTCAGGACAAGCACTTGATCCAGCGTTACGTCATGGCCGTCTTTTATTTCAGCACTCGAGGGGATCGATGGATCCAGTGCTCGGCTCCTCCGCCGGAAGCCGCGAACGATGCCGAAAGCGAAGCGGAAGATGAACAAAACGCCAATGCTCTGTGTACCATCGAGGTGGATGGGGTTGATTCCAACAGCCACGCGTGGCTGACATCCGGTACGGAATGTGGATGGGGTGGAGTAGGGTGCAACGAGGAAGGCTTTGTGGTACGAATTGAAATGGGTACGTTATAACTATTATTTACGTTGTTTGTTTTTGCAGGGTCATTCCTTTCGGCGCTGGTTGTTGCTTTTCTCTATCTGTAACTGTTAGCACAACCACGTCTGCTTTGTAATTTTTGTTGTTTATTCTCAACTCGACTCAAGTCACTAACTCTCGCTCTCGCTCTCACTCTCACTCTCACCCACTCACAAACAAACGAATACAAATTCTTTTTCTCAGAACAAAACGGTGTCGGCGGAACGCTGGCCCACGAACTCAGCCGTCTCCAAAACCTGCGCAACCTCGTGCTTGAGGAGGGAATCCTGACGGGGACCATCCCCACGGAACTGGGCGAGATCCGGTCCCTTGAACAGATTGATCTGAATTTCAATCTGTTGCAGGGGCCGATTCCCGAGGAATTGTACATGCTATCCAACCTTCGACAGCTGGACCTCAACGACAACGAGCTGACTGGTTCAATCAGCACAAGCATCTCGGACCTGGGCAAGCTCAGTTTCTTTCAGATCGAAAACAATTTGTTCTCTGGGACGGTCCCCACGCAGATGGGGGAACTCCTCGCTCTGGGTACGTTCCATGGCACAAGCTCGTGTACTATCAGTTCAACACGCCATCACAAAACTTCAGTCTTCTTGTTCTTTCACAATTCCATGCATGATTTGGAATTGGTGTTTTCTGTTTGTTTCAGTCTGAGTCGCACGTTCTTGTTTTGCTCACGGTATTGCATTGGCGCCTTTTTCTTGCTGTTTTGTCCTGCCATAAACCAAAATTCGCAAAACAACGCGACGCACGCCGAACAAAACGACGCAAAACCCAACATCCACGATCCGTCCTCCCGCTCTCGGTGTGTCGTCGCCATAGAGGTCGCAACGATGGACAACAACCGGCTCAGCGGAACCGTACCGTGCGGGGCGATGGAACCTCTCCCGGAGCTGCAGGTGCTGACGGTGGATTGCCTGGGTGCACCGAACCGCCCGTCTCCCCCCCTCGTGGTCTGTGAGTGCTGTACCCAATGCTTTTGAACGACGAAATTCAAGAGACGAAAACGTCAGTGAGCAAGGCAAGCAACGATGCGGCCCGTTCGGCCGCCGGTCGAGCCACCAACGAAGCTAAGAAACGAGTAATCCTACAACGAAGCCCCCCCCTCGCATCACACCGCACCGCACCAGACGTTCCAATGTTCTGTTTGGTGAGCAGAGTCATCACCTACTATGTGTTACATTCTTGCATGTCCTGTTAAAATGATAGTTACTAATACAATAGCAACAGCGATAGATAATGATGTTTTACATCACAAGAACCGAAGTAGTACCTACTTTACTTGACAATTACGAATAGTAGTATTTTTTATTAGTAATAGTGGGTGATTCCCGTTATTATAGATGTGCTACTTTTGATAGACTGACAGACCGTAAATTTAGCACATTTATAACAAAAATTTATTACGTTTGATGAGCTCCGTTGACCCTCTTCAAAAGTAATAAAATTTATTATGGAACTCCTGATTCAAAATTTTGAGTCCGTTGAATGATTCTGAAAGACTCAACAGAAAGCCCGCCAGAATCTTAAGACAGAACTCGACAAAATTAGGTTCTTTTTTCTAAACAACAACAAGACACGGGCATGCGCCAGCCACCATAGCTAGTAGTATCAACRACATTGGAGGCGCCTCTATTAAGAATGGCGCCAAGGGACAGTGCCCMKGGACATAAAAGTATGCTGTCTTGGTCAGTGCTGGGTGGTGTGTTAGTCAGTGCAATCAAGCAATACRAGGAGGACGCGGCCGGCATACTACTAGTACTCAACAGCACCAAAGAGCAAGGAGAGAGAACTCATTGTCTTTCTAGTGTACTGAACACAAAGATGGCCGGTAATGGCAACAGCAACAGTGGTGGTGGCCGGAAGGCTGGAGTAGCAAACTACACTCACGATGAGCTGGACAGTCTCATTGGTATGATACTCAACAGAGTTCCCATTAGTAATGATGAGTGGGATTGCATAGTAGCTGACCACGCAAAAGCCTGGCCCTTCTTCAGAACCAGATCATCCATCAWGACCAAGTATGCAGCAATAAAGAGGATCAAGAGTTCCACAGGAAACCMAAACATGCTGGCTTACGTGAGGATGGCCCGTGAAGCCCACGTCTTGATTGGTTGTCCGGCAAATCTTGGTACTGGAGAGGAGGACTTTGATCTGGTCAAAGGCTATGTTAAAAGTGAGGCTGGGGAGGGTTTAGCACCCACCAAAAATGACAATATTCTTGTTGAAGTGGAAGAAGAAGAACCACCAATTGTTCTTGCTGGAGAGGAACAAGGAGGAGACGACGATGATGCTCCTCCTGTCAGTGGAGACGAGGAAGAAGCTCCTCCGGTCGTTGCTGGAGAGACACCAAGACCATCGGTAACCCCTGTTGCGAAGAAGAGAGCCTACCAGCAGAAGAAATCAAGTGTCCCTGATGCTGCAGCATTCAATGACTTCATTAAGAACCATGAGAAAAGAGAGGAACACAATCTTGAGATCTGGAAGGACGCGTTTGGTACTGCAGAGAAAGTAGCAAAGGATTTTCTTGGAGCTGCTGTTAACATGTTCAATACTTGGCATCAGCAACAACAAAAGCAAATACAATCTTTCCAGCAACAACCTTCTTACCATGGTCCGCCTTACAATGGTCGTCCTCCTCCGCAATACGTTGCTTCCATGGAGCTGCAGCAGCCTCCACACAGCGTCGTTTCCACGCCACAGCCCCACAAACGTCAGCGTCGCGAACCCCACCATGGTGGTGAGGAGAAGGAATCCCATGGCGATGAGAAGGAAACAGGCATTCTTTAACCAATGATTAAACTTAAACTACTACTAAACTGCTTACAAGTTACCACTACTAAATAAAATGAGCTCACTTCCTTGAGCAGTATGATGCAAGGATGGTTCATCTTTGCCTTATGGGAACGCTGTAGATGGCAGTACTTGTTCCACCAGTTCCTATCAATTTGTGGTTTTCGTGTAAACCTTCTGTGCAACAAACTCGGGATTACATTCTATGCATATACTGTAATGAAGAATATTCATTCTTCAACTAAGACGGAGCAATGCGTTATAGAGTAACATACAGTTATGAGGACTGAGGGAATAGGAATGTATGTGGCTGCCGATCAATGACAGCCGTTGAGCGATGCGAACTCTCTTTCTAATCCCGTTTTCGATACCTGAAAGTCCCATTTTCGATACCTGAAAACCTGGGTTCTACTGCATTCCCGTAGAAGCCAGTACATAGTATAAACTGCACGAAATACAGCAACTTACAGCAAGTTACAGTAAGTTACAGGAATAACAAGCTAATTCAGTATTCCCAGCCAAGCTCACGCTAATTCATTATTCATGTACTGCAACACTCTAATTCATTATTCACGTACTGCAACACTTGAACTAAGTTCTTCCTAACGAATGCAAAGAAAATAAAGGGGGGACCATGGTGGCAAATCTCGAAATTGGGATTTATAATGAAGAAGACGCTGCGTCGTCGTGCTGTGTTGTTTTATCCTTGGATTACTGTGTCGTATTACTGTGTTGTTGCAACGATTAACAACTCTTATTGCCATCGTAACGATTAACAAGAACTCATCTGCAACTGTTTTCTTGTTTTCATTAATCTCTCTTATTCCGAAGTAACTCTCTTCCAGCATCCCATCCAGTTGACCATGGGATTCATCCTCCTCTGAAGAACAMTCCRTTTCCGTCTTGGGAAATTGCCCTACCTACTTCAAAGTATCCCGCRACAAGATCTACCTTCTCATAAGGGACGTCCGCGCTAGTGGCTGCRGGTGTCTTCATGAAGGTGGATAGGATCTGGTTGTGTCCTATGGTGCTGCACTGGAAGTTGTACAAGTTGATGAGGAGATTCATGATGATCCTTCRATCTCCAAGCTCTTCCAAGAACATTGGGTCTTTGATCCTTGGAAACTGTCCCTGGATCATCCTCATCCCCCACTCGGACATCTGTCTCAAGGATGTTGCGTCTCTATTCAACAAGAGGAGGCTTGCGTTGCTAGGATCCTTCTGTGAGCTCTTGAATAGGCTATTCTGGTATTGCTTCAGTGCAAAGGCCAAATCGACAACAACCTTTGCCCCCCTACATGTTCTGTTGATCTCCTCGATCCTTTGATACACTCCGTGGTCAGCAATGGCACTGTCATGCCAGGCCCCCGGGCAGTTGTACACTGCAATCCTGATTCTTCCATCGGGGGCAAAGGAAAAAACACACTATTAACAAAGGTGTTTTCCTTCCAAGCATTGTAGAATGCTTTTTGTTTGTGCCAGTCCTCCGACTGCTCAATCACTTGCTTGAGCCCATCTGCAGCACCCCAAACGCGTTGTTCACCAAGCCTTGGATACTTCTCTCCAATTGCCTTAACATAATCATCCACTTCTTGCTCAGTTGGGAGACTGACCATGGCGAGTGGGTGTTTGTGAAGGGCAAACAGCATCACTCTCCTGGAAAATTTAAGCCACTTGTACATCACTGTGGACGTCWGACCRAAGGCCATTGCCATTGCTCTTGCAACCGATCCTCTTGTCCTGTACCAGTAAAKGACAAGCCCTATTGCACAGACTGCATCAACCTCCCTTYTCTTCCCCTTGGGCTTCCCACTGGGGTAACAAGGAACYTCCACRATMTCATTGTTCTTGTCCACTGTGTACTTGTTCCAAACTGGAGCAAACAGGTCAACAAGCTCCCTGAAGACCTTGTGGTCGACACCACAGCAGTTTAAGAGAGATTGGTCATCCCCTGAGTGGAACATGTACAGGAAAGAGGAATCGGCGTACCTCCTGATTGCAATCCTTGGGGTTCTCCGGTCCCTCCTTCGGCGCTCCTCTGGAGACAGTTTGCTTTTGTAACTACTGTGCTCGTCCTCCGACTGCAACTGGAGGTACCAGTACATGGTGATCACTTCCATTAATCCCATTGTCGATGGTGGATGTTGTCTTTCTTGTTGCTGGGAGGAAACTGTTGTCTTTTAGTGTGTTTGTCGACGCGTTAGCGTAGAACATGAACTCATTTCCTACTGAAAATAGGCAGAAAATGAGTTCATGTTTTACTCTAGTTGAGTATTGAAAATATCATGCCGGCCCATGTTTTAGTGGAAGGGATTCGCTGTGTTTTTGATACACTGAGATTTTAGTATCAAACATATAGCAAATCCCTTTCATGTTACTCTTTGTCACACGGTCCCGTAACGCATAAACTCATTTCAACTTATTTTCTACTGGAATTACTTAGTACCAAATACCAAAGGGCGCGCGTTTTGAGTCTTTTTAGTCTTTACGTTGGAGTATAGTTAAGATTCCAGATTCCAAAAAAGACTGCAATAAAGTCCGGCTTGCTCTCAGTCTGTCCGTTGAATATTTGATTCCCGTTATTACAAAAGTAATAAAAATGCCAGATTTACCAGTTTAGTACATCTATTAACGGGAATCACCCAGTAACAGAATTTTTTGGTCATAATATGAGTATGTGCGAGTACTACGATAGCTAGTACCGTATCATAATATCTCAGGAGGAGCTCGGTCAGCGCGTGTACGTTACGGTACGTACCTACATTTCTGTTGACATTTTGGTACACGCGCGGACCGTGCGACGCCACACATATCAAAATTTATAATTTCGGTGCTGCAGAACGGTTAGCGTTCGTACGCCACTCCTGTCGTATCCACCCATGACGCCAAAAAAATTCGATGAACATCACGCACACACACGAAAAAGAATTAAAAATTAGAATTACACAAAACTTCAGTCAAGCGCAACAAGTGCCATCCCAGTTCAACAACTAATCTTCCACCAGGCCATACTCGTACGGTACCATGCCACAACACGACGCCAAACTAGAACAACGAAACTCAAAATCGAAAATCCTATTCAATCTAATAGAAGCAATGAAAGACGAACGAAACTTCTACAATGGGCAATGAGGAGAGGAAAGACGAAGCTGCACCTGAAGCTGCACCAGGCGATTGCAAACGGAACGTCAGTCGTGAAAAAAAAGATGAAGATACGAGTGGTACCAAACGCGTATTGGCTGCCAACACCAATCATTACTGCACCAGCACCGGCGGCATCGACGGCGACCACGACGAATCCGGTGTTAAGAGCATTCGAATGCTGGAATTTTTTTCGGGCATTGGTGGAATGAGACTCTCGCTGGAAAGGGCACTGTGGCTCTTGAACGATGGTGACAACCACGACGATAACGATGATCCTGCGGGAAGCAGGAGTAGCTACTGTGACGAGATGATAGTGCAATCACAACCACAACCACAACCACAAACCAGACGAAGCCACAAACGAACAACCTTTCGGCTAGATTTCTGTCGCGCCTACGACATTTCGCTGCACGCCAACAACGTCTATCGGCACAATTTCGAGGCAGGGAAAGGGAACGGCGAAAAATGCAATGAAACCAACAAAAACTTTGCGGTGGCCACCAAGCTCGTCGAGCAACTCCGGGTCGGAACCATTGCGAAACTCCGCACCAACCTGTGGACCATGTCGCCTCCCTGCCAGCCATTTACGACCAACGGCAGGGACAAAAAAGGCAGCGACCGGCGATTGGACGCTGAGGACAAGCGGTGCAATGGCCTCAAGGGGATCATCTCATTGCTGGACGCACTGAGAAGAATTAGCATCACCGGGAACAGCCACGCAGCAGACGAAACCGAAGGAGCCAATGCTATTGAGGACCCCTTGCCTCGCTGGATTCTTCTAGAAAACGTAAAGGGCTTTGCCAACAGTGAAATGTGCAGGCAGTGGTACGAATGCCTGAACCGCAACGGGTATTCCTACAAACCATACCTGCTCAGCCCCATCGACCTCGGGATTCCGAACCATCGCATGCGCTTTTACGTGCTGGCAGAGCGGACCACAAGAAGTCCACGGTGGTATGTTGTTCCACAACGACAACAGCCGCAACACAACCATGCGGATGTCAACGACCCAGATCACGGAGACCAGAGCACAACGGTTCCCGTTCCCATTCACGATGCTGCATCCCTTCCCAACCGGTCGTCCTCGTGGTCCGGGGGGCAAGCCGGAACGACGCCCCCGACCATTCAGACGATTGGAACCTACGTCTTCGACGACGACTTCTACGCTGCTTCCTGCGACGAGCCCGGGCGAGAACAGCACGCCGCCAGGGACGGTTCGGCCGAGGCAGCTTCGCGCCCGGTGGTACCTATGTCGGTCCTCTCCAAGCCCTGGGCAAAGAATCTGGGGATCGTGACCAAAAAGGACACCATTACGCACTGCTTCACCGCCGGATACGGCCGCATCTACCATCGATCAACCGGAAGCCTTCTGTGGATGGGGGACGACACGGAACGCGACGATCGCCCGCCGCTGTCGGAGGTTCCGCTCGATCGGTCGGACATGACTGCCTACGAGGGCAAGCTGAGGAGGTTCACACCAGAGGAATTGCTGAGGCTGTTTGGCTTTGTGGAGGTGGACATCGACGGCGGCTGTGGCGGTGATGAGGGCAAGAGCAACCCTTTTGAGATACCCTCCGGCGTGGTTCCCTCGCTGGAACAGCGCTACAAATTGATCGGGAACAGCATTAGCGTCAGGGTTGTCACCGAGCTCTTGTGCGAGCTGCTCATGGATTCCCAAGGAAACGAATAGAAGTGCACGGACGGTTTTGTTGCCACATCTGCGCTGGGGCGGGGCCCCTGAGACGGTTTGCGCCACGGGCAGTGCTCCCCCCTTGTGCGTCCGTGATCTTGTCGGGCCTCAGACATGTGTCGATCGCCGGTGGACGCAGAGTAACGATGAGCGGAATTTCTTCTTTCGCAGTGCCCTGCGTGGTTTGAATTCTCGATCGCATCGCTTCCTTTGGATTGGTGGCGCTGTTTCGGAAGGGGTCCCATGGAGTGCACAGGCACGCACCGGTCCCCATCCATGGAATCCCGGGTCCTTTGAAAGCGAACGCTCGCTGCTGCGCTTCGTTTCGTTTCGCAAAGGCGGGAAGGTCGGCACAGGGGCGGTCTTCGGGACCAAGCATATTCCCGATGCATGAACTGCAGAGGTATACCCCTCGATAGGAATGCCCATCGCCCCGAGTTTGCAACGCATCACCCAATCCGAAAGCCGACGAATTTGCTGGTGTTTATCTCTAGAAGAATCCGCTTCATCCATCCTAGGTGTGTGAATAGAAGAAAGTAGTTATCACAATTTTGCGGATGAAAATCAAAGGCAATTCAAACGGAAATGACATGACAATAAACATGCAATGCAGTTTAGTATTTCTTCAGAAGTTTCGCTGAGTAGTGCTCACATGATTCTTTGTCATTGAGAGCCTGGCTAGACGTGGCTGTAGCATGTTGGCAACATATCCTTCACACAATAAACACACTTCGAATGTTCTATCCCATTGTGCTTCTTTTCAACCTCATTGTTTCGCAACAACATAATTGTTATTTTCGAGAAGACAACCATGAACACTGAACTGTGGATTATGCTATAGTAGACGAAAACTAGATATGGAACTGCTTACTGTATTGTGAATGATTGCATTCTAGCATATTATTGATCTACCGTGGTCAAGATCAGAGAGATGCATGCGCATATGACACTTTTTCGTTCGTTCGCATTTAGTCGAGGTCCATGACGTCTTCGTCCTCTTCGTCAAGATTTTCTTCGTCCTCGTCAAAGCCCTCGTCCTCCACCATGTATTCACCCGAAGAACTATCCTCTGAAGGATCCTCGGCATCCATGTTCCATTTCTTGGCCTCTTCCTCCATGCGGATGCGGCGCTTCCGTTCCATTTCCTTGATTTCTTCCGGCGTCTTTTCCCTGTAGTTGGGATTGTTCTTGCGGTGCTCTGCCCTGCGGCGTTCTCGTTCTGCTCTTCGTCCCTCTCTCGAACCATCGTTTGCACCCGAATGCGGCGTCCCACTGTCGGAACTAGAGTCGCCGCTACCGTTGGTCTTGTTCTTGCGACGTTGTCGTTTTTCGTTTTCGGATTTTTCGAGTTTTTTGGTGCGCGTCTTGATGGTGGGCGATGCCGGAATCTTGGTCATCTCGGCCTTTCCGCTGACCACGGAAGCTACGAGATTGGACATGGGTCCGTATGCCACATCCACATCCAGGGGGATTGCCGTCGACTTGAGACGAGAGCTGTCCGACTTGACACCCCCGCTGGTCTTTTGAAAGACAATGAAGCGGGGAAGCCCCGGTGTGAGTTCCGGCAAAAATTCGGCCTCGATGCCCTTCACGTACAAGACACTGGAATCTACCGCCGCAAAGGTGACCTTGGGGTATTCCACCACCAATTTTTGCATGGCTTCCTTCGCATAGGTCGGCGAAACCTTGCCGCCCTTGAGCATCAAACCACAAATGTCCTTGTCCAGACACTTGGATCGGAGGTCCTGCGTCGTCTCGATTTTTTCAGCCCTGGGTTCGAGGAGGTTTTTCAGGGCCTTAGTAAGCATGGCTCCGGTTTTGAGGTACTTCGCGGGGACCTGCTTGGGCTGGCCGACGGCACCGCTGACAAAGACAACCGGGCGCGTCTTTTTGTTGAGGCCGAACCTCTTGACGACGGACTTTCCTTCCTCGGAAAAGGGCATGGCCGCGTCGCAATCCATGAGACGGAACTGGCAGGGTGCGCTCCCGTCATTGGCGGCATCCTGGAAGACTGAAGAGACGGGAAAGACGGCGTTCTCGGGGTAGCACAAGACGGCGTAGTTCGTGGATCCTGTGTTCACGTCCTCTCCGAAAAAGACCTCTCTCAGCTCGAGCTCGTTGGCGGTGGCGGTCATGTCGACTCTCTTGATTTCCTTGGCCATCATGCCCCGGAACATATGGTATCCTAGCATGCTCAGACAAAGGGCGATAAGGGGCATTTTGTACTGATCAAGAGCGGGGGGCTTTTCGCGCTTGGAGCCTCCCTTGGTGGCGGCTTTTGTTTTTGTTTTGGCCATGATGGATGTTTCTTTTAAGTGTTGTATTGTGTTGCGTTTGCTCGTCAATGGGCTATCGTTATTGGATACAATAGTGACTAGGTTGCTCCACTTCTTTTCGATTGAGTGCACTAGATATAGATTGATAATCTTTCTTGCTGCTTCAGGGAGGGGAATCTCATGGTCACACACGATGTGGAACAACTCTGAAAGGAAGGAACGGTGTGCTTTCATTCGGACCGTCCATCATCGTCCGTTGTGATAGATTGTATTTACGAGGAGGTTCGAGTACTAGTACTCATCGTACGTACGTCAAAAAAATGAGGCACAAGTTATTATAATTTTTCCAAAATCCTTAACCCCAAAGCTGCACAAAAAAATGCCACGTGGATCGAATGATGCACGACTGAGATTGAATTGAAATGCACAAACCACAACCCGTTAGTTCTTGAACTAGCAACCTGAACTTTTTCCCGTCGCGTGTTGCCAAATGTTGCCACCTGGAAAATTTGGGATTTTTTTTCTTTGCTACTACTACACTACTACTACTCTACTATTACTCTACTTATGCAATCACACCCCTCTCATCACTATGAACAATATTACAAGAATATATATTAACAAATATAAATATTTTCATTTATAACACATCACTACACTTGATGGTTGAAGTTACTCCAATGCTCTTTACATACAGCAACATTGCAACCTCTGCAACCAACATTCCTTGTTGACATTTTTATACTACCAAGTGCGAATCCATGGTGGTGGCAACTTCCTCAATCTCCTCACTGATGAGTTAGGATACATATGCTTTGCTTCTTCTACACACACAACACAATAGTTCCTCTTTACTCCTTCATACTTACCACTCCATCTTTCTTTATGTGGCTTTGACATTACTACCTTTCCATGAGCAATGGTGCTGGTCTTCTTGTTCACCACACAGAAGAAACAAATCTCGCAATTGCAAGGGTGATATTTTCAATTCTTTGAAGTCTGAGGCATCCACTCTGGCTTAGAATCTTCATCATATGGAGCTTTCCAGTCCATTTTGATACCTCTATTCATCAATGCAATGCCAAGAAGATGAGATTGAAACTTGTTTTTCCTACCGTTGTGTTTTGATTTGTGTATCTTCCATTCCTTCATAAACTCGTCACATGCTAGGCTAGTGACAATAATGTAGCAGGAGTGTACCACTCTATCAAGCAAACAGAAGAAAATACAAAGGTATCATCTGATACCCATCTGTATTCTTCATATAGCTTGGTCACACCTTTCATTGTAAGGCAGAAGTTGTCAATGAACAGTTGACAGCCATTTTGTTGTCCAAGATTGGATTGATGTACCAATTCCTGAATAATAGCCCATGTAGACCCACTACTAATACCAGTGTAGATCTCAAATACAATTAAGTTCCCAGTGTCAGCATCACACACATAGTACACCTTAATACCATGCTTGATTGGCTTCTTGGGAAGATACTGAACAAATTGAATGGATTTTCCTTTGTATACAATCATAGACTCATCAACAGATAGGTCAATATTTGTATGCCACCCAAGACAAAGACAATTGGCAGTTTTCTCCATCACAGTACAGATTTTGTAGAGTGTGTTGTCAGTATGATTAGCTTAGCTCCTGTTGTCACCAAAATGAATGTATCGTCTAACAAAGCCGCATCCGTTCTTGCTCATTTTATTCTTGACCATGGGAGCATACACACCACCATCCTCAAGACAAGTCCAAAGAATTTGGGGAGATTCTTTTGAACCACCCAGACCTCCATAGCAGATGCATATACCAAGCCAGGCAAGGATGTAACCAGAAGTGAAGTTCCATTGGTCTTTGACTGAATGTAGAACACGCTTTCATTTGTTGGGATTGGTGACATCACAGAGCTTGAGCATCTTTGTCTTCTTTACCCTTCCATTAGCATCGGTAGCTTCACTTCTGTCACCCAATCTTCAAACACATACTGGTTGGACTCATTTGCTATCATCCAAAGGATGTTTTCATCAAACAAGAACAAGAACAAATGCACCAACCCCTCCACCTTACTAGTGCAGCCATCCAATGAATTGCTTACAGCACACGTGGGACCTGGGGTCACACCTCCTACATTGGGAGGAGAATACCATTCCTCTGCATCATCAACCTGCTTCCAAGCTTCATTTGGTATTACTGCCAATTCCTCCTTCTGCCTCAACTGGTTCTGCTCCTTCACTGACCAGATACTCTCAATTGTCAAAATCAAAATTGATTGCTTCATATCCTTGAACATTGAAAAGTCATGACAGGCTATAACTTTTGCCTGGGCTTTACTACAATCTTCCAAAGAATTATGTGCATTTGTAAGCTCTTCACCTGTGACACATTCATAGACAGCAGAAGAATTGTCAACCATCAGAAAAAGAATCAACATCATCCATCTTGGTGATATGATTATTTCATGTTGGTAAATATGGTGGTTTGGGTGATAATTTATGTTCTGGTTTGGAGTGTTTTATATTTTCTTGGTTGGATATTAAGAGGAGAGAAATGAATGGTGAGCAGAAAAGGTGTTTTACAAAGTAATTGTTTAAAACTCTTTTTGGTATTTCAATCTTATTTTGTGTAGGATTTTTACTGCAGTCTACATAGGTGAAAATCATGGAAACTCCAAAAAAATTCTAAAAATGCACGAATTTGGGCGGAGATGGGAAAAAGTAAACAGGCCAAAAGGAAGCATACAGTACATACTTAGTGTACTTTGGGGGGGATTAGTGCTTAATTGGATATTAGTCAATGCTAGAGCCATGTCATCCAATGTTTGCCCTGTCACTATTCATCAAAACTATCACCATCTGCTACAGCCATCTCCATCTCTGCCAGATTTATCTACTGCAAATGCATCTCACACCACCCCCAGTGTTTAGACACAAGGAATAAAAATGCTTTTCTAGTAGCTACTAGTAGCATCATCCTCTGATGGATCCAACAAATGGGCAGAGGTGGGATGAGTGCCTTGCTCCTAGTACTACTAGCCAGGAGCAGGACATGTTTGCTGGAAGCTTGTCTGAAGACACACATAGATGGAGCTGAAGTGGGTTGCACAGGAAGATAGATCTCAGCGAGCCTTGCAAGAATTGGGAAACTTGTTTGCTGGTGCACTTTCCAGCACCACTGCTGGAGTGGTGGATCATTGTAAACAACTCCTGCCTTACCTTGAATTTTCTTAGAAATGGAGAAAACCATTCAGAATACATGTAGAGTTCAAGTTATGTTTACAAGCATGATCAAGAATATTGGGCTCTGCACTATTGTTCATTTGATAAGCAATATCATTTTTAGCTTTTGCATCTTACTTCTTCCTCGTCCATTCTTGGCTCAAGCAAACATATTATTATGCATGATCATCAACTCAACCTTCTTCTTCTTCTTCTTGCAATTACAATACTACTACAAACTCTTCAAGTTGTTGTTACATGATTTTGCCAGTTTCTTCAAAAGCAGCAAATGACCAGGTCTTAGTGTAGTGTACTTACAAGCCTGAGAGTGTGTCTTGTACTACTGCTACTAGTACTAGTAGAATTACCAGAAATACTGATATTTTCAATATTGGTGGTGCTGAACTTCATAAAACAGAACAGCCTTGTCTACTGGTAATACTAAGGAGAGAAAAGGGGGAAATCTTAAAACTTTGTTTAACTTCATTAACTAGAAGAGGTGCTATGTTGACCAGAGCCATTACTTCTCTTGACTAGGGAGAAGAAGAATGCTCCTAACTGTTCTGGTGAGGGGCAGTGCCTCCCTCCAAGGAGTGTTTGTGGAAGAGCAATTAGGTTCTATGAATACTGGCAGGCCAATTAACGCTTTGGACTGGACTCATAGGACATACTAGAAGAGTTGGCTCACAGTTTGGATGGATGAGAGTCATGTCACAATCATTGCAAAGTGCACTGCCAAACCAAAAAGGGCAAGTCTCTCTGCAGTGAACAAGGAAACAAACAGGTGCCAAGCACACTTCCAAGCCAATGAAGGCAAGAGAATCTGCAGCCAGTGAACAAAGATACAGGTGGCAGAGTAGTCATAAAACAGAACAAAGAAGAGAATACACACATGCACGCATGCATACACACACACACATTCACTTGTTTGGTATAATGCTGTCCCTTTTCCATCTTCTTGCAGTATTAATGGTAGGTGTGCAGTTGCCTGTAGTAGGTACATCACTTGATGTCTGAGTTTCTTGTAGGCGTGTTTGTCTGGTGATTTCACCTGTGTGCAGAGGAATGCTGTTGCCAGCTGTAGATCTGGTCAGTGCTTGTGCTGTGATGGAATGGAAGTCCTCTGCTATTCCCCTAACCAGTTTGGTTGGATCCTCTTGGTCAGTTTGGAACAAGTGTGTTGGTGCTGCAGTCTCTTTTCTTCCAATCATATCTGCCTGTTGTCAATTCTTGTATCATCCGCTGCATATAATCATACATCGTTATTTGAACCTCACCTTCCTGTTATTCAAAGTCAATGTTCATTCCTTGGTACTGGTGTTTCTTACCTTGTGTGATTGTCATTGGGTCCTGCTTTGTGTATTCTGATTCCAGTAGTTTTATCACTTTGGTAACTTGTCCTGGATTCTTATGACTGAGCTTAATGTCATCTACATGAAGACAATTGTAAACTGGCTGTTGTCTATCGTCTTGTTCCAGCAGCATGGTTCATATGGGTTCATTTTTAATCCCCAGTCTGTCAAATGTCCATTAGGCTTCTTATATGCCACCAGTACGGCCGCTGTTACTGTTCCATATATAGCCTCGTCGCATCTTACATATATCACTGGCCATCCATTCTCTGGGTGTAGGTGTTTGTCCCACCATTTTCAGTCAATGTTGGTGAGCAACAGGGCTACTAGTCGTCCATCCAGCTTCAGTATAAGTTCCCCTTCCATGTCTGTTTGTAAGAAATGTCCTGATAAGGCACATGTTGCTACATCTTGTCCTTCATATGCGTCCATGATTAGGTTGATGAACAATGCCTCTACGGCAATCATTGGGAATGCTGATTTGTGCTTCGTTGCTGTCCATAATCTCTGGTGTCAACCATCTGCACATGCTCTTCCTTTCACTGTCTTTCCATCACGCTTGAGGGTTAGGAATAGTAGGATCAACAAAGCCATCTTCTGATCTTCTTTGCTGAGAGTATTGTGATCTATCTCACTGAACAATTCCCTTGTTAACATTTGTTTTAGTTCTTTGATGGTTGCTTGTCTGCTGTCCTTGTCAAATTTTCTGAGCCTGACTTTGAGGCTGCATTGTGTGAGCACCATATCATTTACTTGTTGGTGTCTTCATGCTTCCCTGGCAATACATTCCAGTTCATTCATGTAGTTCTCACTCTCATTGTGGGTTGTTAATGTGGATATTGTTTCTGTGTCATTTTGCGGTGTCATTGTGTTCTGCAGGTATTGGAAGTGAAATTGGTCCTTGAGTGTTGGTTGCAGGGCAATGGTGCCTACGGACCATGCCTTAAGTGTGTTGTCTGTTGGTTCCCAGGTTTGTTGGGCATATGTTCCAAATGCCACGTTAAAGTGCAAATTACAATCAACTTGTTTCTCCATGAACTATTGTGTATGGAGATAGTTCATTAGATACACCATCTGGATGAGGAAAGATTTGACATAGAATCATATGATAACATTCTTAACAAGTCCAATGACCACTCTTTAAGGCATGCATTGCATTGACATTGTTCTTTAATGATAGGGTTGAGGTGTTTGGCCTCTGGGACATGTTTGTCACAAGACTCGCAGCTTAGTGTAATTCTGGCATTTGCTAGGTCATGACTACATGCTTGGAACTTTCCATCTGCTGGAATGTGTGTGATCTTGAATTGTTGTTTCTTGTAGAATTTCTGCAGTGCTGTTAGTGCTTCAATCATGTTATGGGTCTGCATTGTTCTTGGGAGTGCACTTGCGGTGTGATAGTGTATATGTCTTGATGTTGTTGTGAGGAATGGTATTCCATTGATAAGCATTATGTCAATGGAAATTGTCACATTTTGGTAATGGTCTTTGATGTGAGGTGGAACCGGGATAATTTCAGTTGTCACCCCTACTTTCTTGTGTCGTACTGACTTCCCCTTTAGGCCCGGGATACTTTGACCAAGAATGACAACCTTTGTCAGTTGTATATCTCGCGGCATAATTGGGTTATTCCAAAGGTGATGATCACATGATATTTGCATTGGCTGGTTGTCACTGAGATTCCCAGCAATGTGCTGAAACTTAAGTGCTCTTTTCACATGCAACACATCTTGTTTAGAGTGTTTTGTTTTGTTGCTTGTGATAGTCAGTATGGTCTCATTCTGCATGACAACATCCCATTGTTTTTGAGTTCTTGTTCTGAATACATCAGAGAAATCAGAGTAGTATTAGCCTTTTGGAGATGGTGTAAATGTTCAGATAGACTCATCTGGTTTGATTACTACATGAAACGCATTGGCTACTTTGCTGTTATACATTATATTGTATCCCCTTTTCTTTTAATGCCATGGAACAATAAGATGTTAGCAATTCCACTCCTGTGAACCCAAACTGTCCCAAAGCCTGGGAATTCTCTGCTTTCATTGATGATTAATTTTCCTGTGTTTGTGTATAGGTGCAATTCCTTTGATGTTGTTTGTATATTTTGTAGGAAGAGTGTATTGAAAAATACATGTACAGTGGATTGATTGTCCAGATATATCCAAAAAGGATTCAGTCGTCCTTCAACTTGGTTAAGAACCTAGTTATTCTTATTGGTCAGGTCTTCAATTATTATCTCTTTTTGTTGTCTTGCCAAATGAAATCCCTGGGTTCCTCCATTGCACATGAATGTCCAATTATAGTCATTGATTGTGAGGTAGTCGCTCCATGATTCAATTATGTTGTCACTAATAAAGCATGTGGTCCTTGTTGCAACATCGCTTGCGCTTTCTTTGGACTCCTTCCTGGCCTCTTCACCCTCCTTGTACTAGCATTTATAGTCCATTTTCCATTTATCCACTTAGAGTGGGGTGAGTTTGCTGTATCTGCAGCAGTGTGTTCCTCTGGTTTCTTTGCATTTAACAAGGTTATCTCCATCTGGTGTAATGATGCTTTGAGGCTTCCCCCATATGTTTGGGCTGCATAGTTGATGAATGCTTCTCAGCTTAGTATCCATTTCTTCCACATGTTTGCTCCCAAGGTGAATATATCATCCTTAATTTCTTCTGTCTTTGATGTGTAGGTGCTTATGTTCTTCTTGCTACTGGTGTTTGAGGGGTTGTTGCTTCCTTCTTTCTTTGTGTATCTGTTGTTCCTTCTGGGAAGCTTCTTTTCCTCTGTCACTGCCTCAGCCTCGACAATTTTGACCTTCTTGCCAATGTCTTCTGCCATGGTTATGATTTCATTGATTCTTATTCTTAAATTTATGTTGATCCTCAGGTCATACAACCAACGAAAGAACACTGAGGTACGGGCAGGATGTGCTGTAATTATGTGACCAGAGATTAGATGAGTTAATAACACTTTTCACTAATAAATAAATTAAAGAATATGTGCTGATGTTCAGAATCTTGTTTTGTTATCCTCTGACTTGTTGGTAGGATGCAGTATCTGGTATACGGTAACCCTTATCCCTATTTGTCAACTTTAATTTCTCAGCATTGGTTGTAAGATGAGGTCAAGATATTTTATTTTTTATATTATCAGTCCAAAGATGTGTAGATAGAGCGAGCACATTAAGTACTTTTGCATCATTCGCGACCATTATACGACCAAGGTGTCTGTTCATCGTGCATCGCATAGGTTTGTCAATCATTATGAAAAATGTCTACAATGAACACGGAAGAATTCACAACCTTTTGATTTTTAAGGCTTTTACGAAGAATCCGAAATATATAAATAGAGCGAGCACATCAAGTACTTCGACATCATTCGCGAACAAAATACGACCAAGTCATCCGTTCGTCGTGCATCGATTGGATTTGTCAATTCGGTCCGGGTTTTCGCCACAGCGAACAGGATCGAATTCCCAACCCATCCGCATCTTCAACCATTCGAAGTGGAAACGGTACCAAACCATTGCGCCCCCCGAAAGTTTTTATCGGGACGTATCGATCAAGTGTTGAAACACGTCGAAGAGACCCCCGTCTCGACGATAATGATGTCCCCAATGTTGTCCAGAGAATGGGCACGAATACGACGGAACAACACGGTCTCCGCTGTATTAATTGTATTGATGCAAGCGCTCGTACTCGGTACGAAAATTATTTTTGGCAAAGGCCGGTGCAACGAGTTGCAATGCTTCTCCCCTCATAAATTATCGATTGCAGTAGCAGACACCAGAGCATTCGCAGTCCTACCAAGCAGAAGCACAAACCATTCCTCCCGAATGACATCCGCAGACTCAGCTGCCAGCCGGCAAGCCTTCCTGCACTCCGAACTGGAAGAACTCTCCCGAAAACTCGAACGCAAGGACAGCTCGGAGAGGGTGCGGGTCCCACCGCCCGACCACGATGGTCTAGTGACGGCACTCAGGGCCTTTCGCGCCGTCTCGAGCAACAAGAACCCCCGCAGGTCCTCGAGTCTCGTGTCCCGGCCTTCCGGTAGGCACGCAACCAGGTCTTCGCTGTTGCCCTCTCGCAACGGAAACACGAGTACCGATCGAAACAGCACAGCGGGCGGTTCCAAAACGGAATCTTCCGAGCGTCTCGCCTCCGGCAATCGCCGTTCGAGGAGTATCGGCGCGAACCGAGCCAAAGCCAGAGCCAAAACAAGAACCATCCGAAGAGCTTCTGCCGACAGATCGTCCTCTGCTACCACAAGACAAAAGTTGTCCCCGAAACGTTATGCCCACAGAGAATCCTCGCAGCGAGACATCCCGGAGTTTTCCTCGCAGTCCCCTCTGCCAAAGCGGTCGGTGTCTCTGTCATCGTCGGCAACAAAAACAAGCATCCCGAGGCGCACGCAATCTCTAACCTCGGCATCGACGCCGAAACCCAGCCTCCCGAGGCCGCCAACCCGTCGGAGCAGCCGAAACCGAACCACAACGACCTCTTTCGAATCGTGCAGTTCTTCGAGAGACCAGCAGGAACGACCGATGCGATCCTCGGTGTCTTCGGTGTCGTCGTCGTCGTCTAACGGATACAGTGCCGGCAGGCGCCGGAGTTCCGCGTCGGTGTCCTCGGTGCAGTCGGTTCAATCATGTTTGACGTCTTCCTCCCTGACCAACAAGAACAAGACCCACCAGAGGATGCGACGCCGGAGATCCCGCATCGAGATCCACAACGCCCTGCAATCCATGATTCAACAGTACGGAGATGCGATCGAGGTGGAACAAGAGCCACCTGAAGGCCAAGGCGTTGCCAGCGAACGGGTTGTCGACGTCGTCAACGACGACGACGACGACGACCCTACCCACCATGCGTGCCACTTGCGCCAGTGCGAGTCGGAATTCTTTTTGCAGCCACCCACCTCCCCGGACAACGGCTTGTCGTCTCCGTCGGAGATCTATCTGGCCGGAGACAAACACGCGCGCACCGACTATTCGTTTCTCGGGACCAAGGGAAAGAAACTGTCCCGCACCGTCTTGACGCGCCTTCTCCGCAAGAGCAAAAACATGCTAGAGGCCGTCGCGAGCCTCAAGCTGCCCCTCGACGAGGGAAACAGGGACGAACCGGAACCGACAACGACCGTGGTGCACGGGTCCTCCGACGACGCCAGCGACCAAAATACAAGTCCGGAAACCCGAGAGGGAAAGGCTTCTTTGATGGTGGACGGCATCTTGTCTCTCCCGTTTTCTACAGTGGATGCTGCCACTATGACAGACGGAGTTCCGAGCCATGCGAACACAAACGCCATCGACGACGCCATCGAGTTGTTGGAAGAATGCGAAGAGATGATGTCGATGACCAGCTTTTCGTTCGAGGAAACCGAGAACGACCCGGTGGACGACGAGAACGACGAGATCCACATGTCTATGGGCATTCTGTCTGACGAAGCCACGGGCAATCTCTGCGAGTATTATGGCGGCAGGAACAGCACTCGTTCCAACACCGGAAGCGAATGCGGCACCGAATCGCCGCCGGAGGACAAGGATCCAGCGCCCGTCGACGTCCCGACAGTATCTACACCAAATCAGGTGGCGGGACGGTGCCGTGGAATCGTGCCCATGGACCGCATCCCCCCCAGAGAAGACGGCGGCGAGGAGGAGGAAGAGACACAAGCGACCCGATCCTCGCCACGGCAGCAGGAGGAGGAGGAAGTATGCCTCCAGATCGATTTTTCTCGCTTGTCAGCCAGTGGCTCCGGCGAAACCTTTGTTCGGGATCTGGCGGCTGCCGGTGCTACCACCAACGCGCAGCAATAGTTGTTGGGGCGATGCTCTGCTGTGTACCCAATGGACACGATGCTCATCGGGACAACAACGGTGGTTGTTCAATCCCCTAACCACCACATCTTCAATTCCAGAATTCAATATTGGTAAAGGTAGCAACCGGCTTCACACCGGTACCTCTTGCTGGCAGCAAACTCAACCGCTCACGGAACTGGAAGATCCCAAGACTACCGACCATAGACTACACTGACAAAGAATATGTATAATGAAATGAAACTAAGTATATTTCTTGTAGGTTCTGAATCTACATATTATGATCTTCTTGAAAAGGATGACCAACTTCTGGGAAAAGTGTAGTAGTAGTAGTACTACTACTAGTACTACATAGTATGATGATGTCTGCAGAGAGATACTTGTAGTATCAAAAAAAATAAAGTCAAACCCCATTCATTTTTTATCTACTATTGTCAATAGCGTGCTCTTGAAACAACGTACTAGTACAACTAAGAATACTGTAGTAGTATTACGAGTACTAGTACTACTAGTACCAATGATCCACCACCAGTGCTGTTCTTAGTACTACTACTACCCACCACACAAAAGAATTACTAGTACTACTAGGAATGTCAGAAGTATTTAACAGGTTGAACTAGAAAAGGCTATGGGAAAGCCAGAAACAAGTATAGCTTCTTGAAGATTTGTGTCATATTGCAGAGTGTATTAACTTCCATATTGGAGGTAGTAGGATTTCCGGCAAATATAATATAATGAGTAAAATAACGCCATTAGATCACGCAGCTTCCGATATGATGTAGGTGGTTAGCATACTTGCCTTTCACGCAGGATACCAGGGTTCGAGTCCCTGTATCGGAATAAAGAACTTTTTTGACACAACGCTCACAATCCTAACTTTTACGTACTCTTGGGCATTGGAGTTGTTTATCGTACCAGAGATTGTTCAATTTGGTAGCAAAGAAAATTCGATCAGGCATGTTCTTCTTTTGATTCAAAATGATAACGACTAGAAGTCCTTCGTATCATAATGGGGTTAACCGGAAACGAACCGTCTACCGAATCTGCACAACGAGCTCGAGGACCACTCAGCAGAAGGTTGAATCGCCTGTCATACGAGCACACAAGATTATTGTATGCTAGTCAGACAAAGAAGCAGAGGATCTTATTCTTTTCATATAGAAAGTATGTTGGCGAAAAATAGAGCTCCTGTCGCAAAAAGAAGACGCATGGTAGCTTACGACGCTCTTTCTTGGAACATAAAGAATGGGGTTTCGGAAACAATCGAAAGAGGGAAGAGCTGTTGGAACATGTTTTAGGAGGAAGATAGGGGTGTTAAACAAGGGGTTTATTTATTGTAATGATTGATATCTGGATATGTGCCGAAAACAAACCATGCTTGTATCACAAGTCCATTCACAGAGGAGCTTTCGCGGTGCTCCATCACTATATCACTATGCCATTTCTAAAATGAGGACGTTGTATTGACTGCAAGTGAAACAGCGAACGAACAACTCAAAGTAATTCTCTCAACGAAAGCCAAGGCACTGTTTGAACTATCGAAGGAATGCGCGAAGGATTTTTCTTGTTCTACTGTAATTCCTTACAATCGCCCAGAATTCTACAGGATAGTGTTGGATTTTGTATGCTGTGTGAACATTCGATAGGCATCATGAGAAGATTGCAAAGGAAGTCACTGTCGCAGCGAATCGGTTGCATTGTAACTGTTAGTAACAAGCTCACTCTACGCAGAATTCGTCATTGTTCTTGGCAGTAACGAAGGCCGATCAACTTCTACTTCTTGGGGATCCGCGTTCCTACGCATTCTTGAAAGAAGCGGCTGCACATCAATCCACGACAGATGCAAAAGGCGCGCTGAGAGCATCCCAAAGCTGGACCAAAATCAAAGAGTCTCGTTAGAGGCTTATTTGTGAAACTTCTTGAACACATTTCTTCTCGATACATAAGTATTGGCGCTGGTGATACTTCTCGACATTCATTGAGAGATCGATGGTAGTCGTGAATTTCTTTTGAAGGATGCAAAGGAGGATTACTGTAGTACAAAGCGGAAGAAAGAAAGACGAGAAATTTTTAACGACTCAGAATAAATCCGACCATTGACTTTGGCGTGCATCCTAATGATCTCGAAGTTTCCATTTCGTCGTTTCGACATGAAGAATGAAACCCGCGACGGCTGTTTAAGTTCTTCGGCTTCCATTGTTTCGAAGTACGTGTAGAACTCTCTGAGATTTGGAACACTGGTGCACACAATCAAGGAATAAAGCAACAGCTAAGTCCCATGTCCCGGATTGCAGCTGAGGCAAAGGGGTCCTAACGAGCAAAGCCCAACTACTATTGGGGATCATTGCCAAACAACACATGAACGAATCGAGCTATTGTTTGAAAAAATATGCACTGGGGATCGTAAACATACCGTAGGGGGTATTGTGCTGTGAAAACATTTCTCGTAAGAACCAAAAGTCACATGGTATTATATATTATATCATTGTTCGAGTGTACTGCACACCTGAAGTTGCTAATTTTCGTCGCCTGTACAGTACAAAACCGAGCACAACGCAGAAGCGGTCAAAAAACACGAAAACCACCCGTTGCTGCTCATGCATTTTGGTTGGGAACCATCTATTGACCATTTCCATCTCTCCCACAACGCAGCACGAATCACCGAGTGCAGCCACGTCGGAGCTTCTCTATTATCGTGTGACTCCGCCCATTTGTGGACGGTTTCAACTTAATCCATGAAATGACTGAGTCGTCAGAATATGGTTGTTACTTAGCATTTGCGCCCGTATTCTCGGCTGTGCACGAATCGCTGCAAGGCGTCGACGACGGATAATTGCGATGCGGTCTGTGAACCGATGGTTGGTGTTTTTCTTCTAGAAGTGCAGTTTATTCGTCATCTTCCGACAACTCGTCGAGCGCCGACGAAGCACCACCGTCGAAGAGACCGCCTCCCATTCCACCGGGCATGCCCATGCCGGGGGGCATTCCACCCCCGGGAGCTCCACCGGCTTCCATCATCTTCATCATGTCTTCGGGGTCCATCGATTTCATGATCCCAGCCGCTGCCATCATGGTCTGTGCCCAGGCGTCCTTGTCCTCGAGAATTTCCGACATGCCCGGCATGGAGGCCATCATGGCCTTCATCATGGGATTGTTCAGAATCATCTGCCGGGATTCCTCCAGCTTGGCCGGGTCGTTCATGTACTCGGCGAACATCGGCGAGTCGGTGAGCTCCTTCATCATCTTCATGGATTCGGCCATGTCCGGCATGCCACCGGCTCCTCCTCCCATGCCGCCGGACATCAGCTTGGACATCATGTCGTCCAGGCCACCGGCGCCTCCGCCCATGGATCCCTCGAGTCCCTTCATCATATCGGCCAGGCTGTCCGCACTGCCACCCTCGGAAGGCGACGCCGATGAATCGGGGGCCGACGTCGTGGACGCCGACTTCTTCTTGCTGCTCGACTTTTTGGCCGGGACGCAGTTCAGCTGGTCGCCCTCTTGGACCCCGGCCTCGGAGAGACCATCGTCGCTCTCGCTAAGTCGCTTTCCGTTGTGAAGAATCTTCCCCTGCTTCGACGGAGGGATCCCGCTGTGCTCTTCGAGTCGTTCCTGGAGTTCCGCAAGGGTTGTCACGTCGTCGATCTGGTACTTCTTTCCCTTGAGGGTGACGTGGACGTTCGAGACGGGAGTAGGGGGAGCAGCCGACGCCCCGCCGAGTAGCAATGCTACCACGGCTCCGGTGCACTGTAGAAGAACCACGCATCACATGAAACCGCGCCAGAGCAGAAAAATACACGGAAACCGAGATGGAAAAGTTAGAACACTTCGATGGTTGCCACGATACCACAATGACATGCATTGACACGACGAAGCAATTCAACGAACAGCAACAGCAAGTGACAGAAAACATTTGGTGCCACAAAACCACAACTCATTTTCGATCGTCGATACCGCGAGCCACAGATGGTAATGCTTGTTCACTCACAAATTTCAAGCTGGAACCGATCTTCATTTTGATTTTGCTGAAGTGAATTTCCGGTTTTGTTTTCTTTCTTGTGTTTGCGTTAGAGGAGAGGACCCCATGCCAAAAGGTTTGCGCCGGTCTTACAAGAAAAGGACTGCAGTACCGTAGATGATGGATGAAAGCGATCAATGGATTTTGTACGGCGTACCGGTACGAGTACTGCTTGTAGGCGGGTTATAATATAAGTCGCAGTCCTCGTATGATCATGACATGATTTGGAAATTCCATGCCACGCGGAGGATCAAGTACTGGTACTCGTACGACTTATCCAACGTACTATCGCATCGTCTGTACGTCATTCCTAACACGATACGATACGATATGATACGATACAATACGAGAACGTACCCGTACTTGTACCGTACATTACTACCTGTAGCGTGAAAACTAATTCTAGACTAGAATAATGGTAGTACAAATTTAGTCCCTTACGTGTTTAATGCATGTAATAAACTTCCCAATCTACCGGTACAGTTGCATTTTCTCCCTGGCCTACGGTAGTAGACTAGTAGATGTTTTCGGTTTTCGGACTCGGAGGATTGTTACTGTATTTTCTTGAAGATGTGATGATTTTCGATTTTCTCAATCGAGAAGTTCATTGATTCGTCCTTCGCACAATCGCGCGCAATGACATAGCAAGATACAAAGTGATATCGTGTTGACCAGGTACAATATGTATCATACGTACTAGAAATATGATCCGACGAGTGAATCCCTATCCGACATCCGACCGACGGACAGTTTCGGGCTCAACCATTAAAGACAAAAATAATTCTAATAGAAGTACGTTAATGTACCGTACCATACGGTACGTACCAGTAGATCGTCAAATCGCTCATCGATACGGAATAGGAGTCGTTGGGATCGCTGGTTTCATCACTATTACCGATAGGAGTCTCATTTGTATTCGAAAAGAAAATTCCTAAGTACACAGGCAATTATGGAGGAAACTCGTTGAAAGAGGTTTGTGACGATTTACAGTAATGTACTTTCCGCTTGTATTTTAGTGACAGGAGTGTCACATTCAATATTGTTCGCACTTTAGGGGATAAGGCTTATTTCCTGCCCAAATCGGTGATTCGGCAGAAGCTAAAAACAAATAAAATCGCTGAATTCAAGGTTACTATGAATCTCGGGATTGAACGCAACGGATCAGACATACACAAAACTAGAAGCGGTTTCAAATTGTTGCTACCACACCCGACCAGGCATATGGTACCAAGACCTTGGAAGGTTGAAAAGACGGACGCCGACAACTGCTGTAAATTTTCAGAAGCACGAGGCCTCAAATCAGTCATCTCTGCACCATATGGAATAGCATACTACCATAAGGAATAACGAGGCTAACTACTGACAAACAAACAATTGAACGAGAGAGAGTGTGTGTGAGTGTGTGAAGGAATTTTAAAAGACGCGTATCATATCTATTACAACAATGAAGCTTTTTATATCTTCCATCGCGGTGGCAGTTACTTCCATTGTTTGCTTTGCAGAGGCAACTGCCACATCCAATGATTCAGCTTCTGCCCAAGTGAAGGCAAGCATGCTGGTAGGCGGAGGAGACGAACGAAAGGGACGTGACCTCACCGTTTCCTACCTCAACAACAGAGACGAAGTCGTGGGGCGCCACTACGATCCTGACGACCCAAATTCCTTGATCGGGGTACACTTCATTCCGGTTTATGGTGCCGTGAACTACTATGGTTCGAAGGGCAGCAAGGGCAGCAAGGGCAGCAAGGGCGGATACTACGGCTCGAAAGGGAGCAAGGGAAGCAAGGGCGGTTACTATGGATCGAAGGGTAGCAAAGGAAGCAAAGGTGGTTACTATGGATCGAAGGGCAGCAAGGGCGGCTACTATGGATCGAAGGGAAGCAAGGGCTCTAAAGGATCGAAGGGTTCAAAGGGCACGAAGAGTGTTAGCATTGGCACCTGCGACGATATCTGTACTGGGTCCGACTCCCCGAAGCAACCGGTTTGTGAGATCGACACCGTCTCGGAGTGGAAGGAGGTGAAATCGACCAACTGCTGCTGCTCTGGGGGTGCGAGTTACCTCAAGGTTGGATTCGATCTCGATTTCTACAGCGACAAGTTCGTAACCGGTATTTTCAGCGTCGAGCAACGTACCAGTGGATCCGTAGGATCTAAGGGCTCCAAGAGCAGCGGTGGCGGTAGCAGCGGTCATAATATCCGCATCGTTCCGTGTGACGATACGTGTCTCACTGCGCCTCTTACTGGAACAGCTTGCTCGTCGGCCACCAAGGAGGTGAGGGTTTCGGAGGGCGACGAAATCTGCTTCGTGCAGCTCAATCCCCTTACCCAACAGCCCCTATTTGATACTAGAATGCCCATGAACACCGTGGTAACATTCACATCCGATTCGAATGAGATATTTGTTTCTGAGATTCACATGAGTTGCAGCGTACCAATCGTATCTCCGTGGGCTGCTGTCCTTACACCCGTCGGTGTGGTTGGGTTCGATTCCACAATCAACACCATGATCGAACAACCAGGTTTGAACAATCCCGTCTTGACCTTCACGGGCGGTATCAGCACCGGCTATTACATTGCAGCAAAGAATGATCCGCACAACCAAGCAGGTTTCCAATTAGACCTCGAACAGTGCGGTTGCGACTGCAATAGCCCCTTTTCCGCTGCACCTAGCCCCGTGCCAACGCCTTTCGTTACCACCGAAGATTCCACAGGATTCCCTACGCAACACATTTCCTGCAGCCCATCGACGGTTCCAACAGAACTTACCCCGGCACCCAACCCAGACAATCCCACAATTACAAGCGATCCAACGTTCTCTCCAACGTTGCTTTCCCCTACAGTGGCACCCTCACCAAGCCAACCAACGTCGCGTACTAGACCTCCAACCATGCCACCCGTCGGAACCGCAACCACACTCCCCACGCCGCCAACGGTTTCTTCGGGGCCAACCATTTTTCCCTCGTGCTCGCACGACGATGATGTGTTTACGCCGGCACCAATGTTGCCTCCACCTACCACCACAAGGGCACCAACTGTTGCCCCTGTCGTACCACCACATGATCCTGTCGTACCACCGCATCATCATCCGCATCCCGAATTCAC
>CAACVS010000050.1:0-15499 GCA_900660405.1 Pseudo-nitzschia multistriata | reverse complement strand
CCACATGATCCTGTCGTACCACCGCATCATCATCCGCATCCCGAATTCACACCGGCACCAATGCTGCCACCACCTACCACCACAAGGGCACCAACCGATGTCCCCATGACTTCAACAAGTCCTCCCACGAGTCCTCCGACTTTTCTTCCTACCAACCCTCCAACAAATCCTCCTTCAAATCCTCCCACGTTTAACCCCACAAATGTTCCGACGAATCCTCCGACGAACCCTCCGACGAACCCTCCGACAAACCCTCCGACAAACCCTCCGACAAATCCTACGGCAGCACCTATACCAGGAGATTCGCCAGATGACGATTCGTCGGCTCGGCCTACCTGCGAGCACGAGGAACCAACGGGGGCTCCAACCACCGCCCCAGTCCAATTCGTACCGGTGCCAATCGATCCGCAACATACCATTACTCAGCTCCCCACGTGTGAAAAAGATGGTCTTCCCGGTGTTCCGGAACCCGCGGTCACATCAGAGGAGAATGTCTGCAGCGAGTACGGCTCGAGATCAATTAGTACGTAAATTCCCTGTGCAGATGTATATCGCATAACTCCTTCCTATTGCTCGGCTGCGCTTGTTCCCTCTTTTTCTATTTCCTATTATGTGTTCTTACCTTGTTGCCGTGCTTCCTTTCCTTTCCTTTCCTCTCCAATACCAAAACCGAACAGACGATTACATCTGCTCAATGAACAACTTCAGCAGATTCTGCGAGCTCGTCAGCGACGTCGATCTGTCGAACTTCTTATCCGGAAACGAGGGCGGTAGGGTCACACTCTTTGCCCCCGTGAACTCGGCCTTTAACAGCGTGGACCTGGAGGGACTCGACGTTGACGTCCTGCGCAACATCGTGTACACACACCTCCTCGCCGGAGAAACCACCGCCGAGTCACTCCAATGTGGAGAAGACTCCGAGATGCTCCTGGGCATGTCGGTGAGCACAACGCAGTGCTACGAATCGACCCTCGGGAAGGCCCAGGTCGGATTCTTCAACGACGAGACCTGCGTTCCTATGATCCTCTCGCCGAACGACATCACCCTCTGTAATGGGCTTGTCCAGCCCATAAACCACCTGATCCGGGTGATCAACTTCTAGCAAATAGACTAGACGAAAAAATAGAAGAAAAACAAAACAAATCAAAAGCAAAACCAACAAGATGGGAAACAAAGGAAAGATGGAAGCGTTTTGTCTTTCATAGGAATGAATTTCCAGGCTAACGAATGCAGCGGCGAACGATGACATGACCTTACACATTAGAGAGCGACAAAATTGAATGCGAGTCAATGCAAGACAACGCGAGGCATTGTGCTGCGTTGTGCTGCGTTGTGCTGCGTTGTGCTGTGTCGCAGAACAGTTCCAAGATCATTGATTCGTGCTTCCGCCACTGCCTCAATCTATATGTCTATCCACTACAAACTATCGTATTACTTTAACGAATCACTTATCCTCCAAACTCTACCACCACACTTCAAGTACCACATACAAACATGAATGTCTTTATGCAACTCCTACGAGTGCGTTTTCTGCCATATTCGTTACTGTAATAGTAGTAAAACCTAGGTGATACGTGGTCAGCGGCTTGGCCGTTCTTGCCAAGCAACCATTTTTGTACTACAATGTGACCTCCGACTTGCTCAAAGATTGTATCAAGGAAAAGTTAAATGGTGTTAATCGTTGTGTCGTTATTTAGTGCTACAAGTAAAATATAAATTGAAATAATTTAAAATGCTGAAGATAATCCCTTAAATTGACACTACTATCCATGTGAGTACTCGTAGTCAGAAAAGAAACAAGGTTTGCTTTCTTAGCATAAGCAGGGAGTATATCAGAAGCAATGTGGCACCATTCTAAGAGGCAATAAATCTTTGTTCTTGTGAATCATAAGATTTTTGAAAGGATGCCACTATGTGCATACTTCATACTAGGGAAGAATCTCACAAGTTTGCTGTACTTGTAAGAATTTGTTTTGATCTAGTATGGGACATACCATACTGAAAGTTACATACCATACTGATAGGTTGGGAAAGATTCCTCCACATTTAGGAGTAGCATGCCATCCCAAAATTTGTTGCTGCATGCATAGAACAATGTGGTTCGTCACATCCAACTGCTTTTTGCCAGTGTTTGGGTCAACTTGGTCCCAAAAAGAACAAGTTTGGTGTTACATGTGTTGAAAAAACTTTTGCAAGCAGTATTGTGAAGATAAGGACACCATGGTGCTTCTATAACTATTACTAACAAAAATGCAAGAACAGGCCAGTAGGAAAATGTGTACAATCATATGCACATGCAAATTGTACAACTCCTAGTACTAGTATTGCAAAGAGCATATCACTGGTAGCAGTACTAGGAGTACCAGTAGTAGTACTGGCACTGTGTTGATAACAGTACCACCATTGGGCTTCTTGGTCCTCTTCAGCAGAACAAACTGGCTACTGCTACAAACTAGTACTCAGCTTTTTGGTGGGCTCTTCAGAGAAGAAGCTTGTTGCTGCTGTTTTTATTTGCTCTAGATCTATTACTTATTAGTAGTACACCAGTACTACTACTGCTACTTTTTCTTGTACTACCACTACTAGTACTACTGGTTGTGTGTCCTTTGCATTGCTGGGCTTGCTCCTCTTCAGAGCATACTGGTGCTACTACTAGTACTACTAGTACAAATTACTGTAAGTGCAAATTACTAGTAGTAGTACTAAGCAGTTTTTGGCTCTTCAGCAGCAGAGAAGCTTGTTGGTGCTGTTTTTGTTGTTCTTATTTCTTGCTTTAGTAGATCTTCTTCTTCCTCTTCTACTACTAGTACTAGTAGTACTCCTACTACATTACTAGTAGTATTACTACCACTGCTAGCTAGTACCACTTCTTGCTGTACTGATGCATTAGTGCTGCTCGTACTAGTAGTAGTGCAACAATGAAGAACAAGAATCAGCAGGAGTATTTTTCTTAGCTCCTCTCTGCTGGAGGAGGAGGAGGTTGTTCTTTCTTCTTTTGCTCTAGATTTATCATTAGATGAATTTGGCCTTTCAATCATGAATGTCATGAAAAACTAGCTCAGTAGAGCACAGTAGAATTTCTGCTATGACATTTGAAGTTCTTGGTGGCTTCAAATCAAAGTTTGATAACTTCAAATTAAAACTTTTTAGGCACTGGGCAAGATTGTGTGCAATTGCTACAAAACTTGTACAGTACTACTATGCAGTATCATACAAGAGCTATGCACAAAGTACTTTTGCACAGTACTTCCCTTCATCCTTTATCATCCTTTTTGTCATTCTGCTTTTCCAGGAAACACACAGTCTGTCCTTTTTCCTTTTGCAGAGCCTTTGGTGGGGCCCAGACATAGTCCAGTACCATAGGTGCAGTATGTGGATGGTTTGTACCATATCATACTGCAATGTGCAGCAGGGGCATCCTGGAGGAGCATATCATATGATACAGTACTGTAGGCACTCCTTTGCTTTGCAATCTGGAGAGCCCCCGATTGCCCATTATTAAATATCTGCACGCAATGTGCGATGGATAGAACCAAAAGAACAAGCAGATAATGGTAATTTACCTATTCAAAAGGTTAAATGGAAAAAGGGATATCATTTTTTGTTTCTGGGGATAAGCCAAAAAGAAAAATAATTGTCAGCATTGTTGGAGATAATTAATGGAATTAACAAATGTTGATTTTCAGTATTAATTAACTTTTTCAATAGTACCAAATGTTAAATAATTACTACTAACAATGCTTGATTGCTGAAAGTAGCAGCTGCATGCAGTACTACCTACTTGTAGTACACAGCAAAAACAGCTGCAGCAAGAACAGCAGTACATGATACTCCTTGTGGCAACAGCAGCGGCAGCAGTATTTGTAGTAGAACCACAGTAACACTCATTTGCATAATAACAGCAGCAACAACAAGAACCGTCATACAGGCAGCAATGAATGAAGTTGCTATTGAAGAGACCATAAAAGGCATCATTTAATGGCCTGACCAGTGAGTTTGGGAAACAGAGAAGGACAGTTGTATTGCTAGCTTGTTTGGGGCTCTGACAGCTGTTATAGCTGTTCTATGGAATCGTATTGAGCCATTCATTGAGGACGCTCCTGCAGCAGGAGTAGAACCAAAACATCTGTTGTGGTTTTTGTTATTCCTCAAAGTGTATGCTACTTCCAAAGATGTCCACTGTACTATTGTGGGATGACCCCACAGGGACACCTTTTGCAAATGGTCATGGTAGTTTGTGCCTAAGATCTTTGAGCTTCAGACCAATGTGATTGTATGGGAAAATAGATTCATTAGACAACCTTGACTCCACAAAGGGGAATACCAACCAAAGGCTGACTGCATGGTATCAATAGACTGGCTAGTAGATTGTCCTTTACATGTTCATCATGTCACAGAAAAGGCATGTACGGTTGAATGGAAGCCAGGTTTGTTTTCATTTAATTTATGGACATTGAGTAGGCAAAACTTATGTGGTGTTCTTTGTCAATGTTGGCAATTTGAACCTGATTTACTGAGATAGTTTTTGGAGTGTTATCAGCACGTTTGCATGTGGGTAGTTATGAATTTTATTTTCAAGTAGGGCTCATGCAACTGGTTGTACTTGTGTTGGACTATTTGGGACGTTCAAATATTGCTGAAGAGTTGCGACAAAGTTGGACTGTTCAAATCTATGTTGAAGGTGGGCAAAGTCTTGTTCTTGGTGTATTTCTGTTTGGAGAAAAGAGGAGTGTGTACATCCATTTATGAAGTGTTTGTGTTCATTGTTGTTGTATACAGTTTGTGTATTGCCTTCGATCATCAAGGCTCAAAACATGATGTAGTGGTTGTATTTCTTTCAGTGCTCTAGGAGGGATAGAGTTCCTTGGGTAGGGCAAGTTGTAACCAACATAGAGGGAGATCCTATGAGGAGGGTTTGTGTTTTGCAGATGATTGCTTTAAAGCTTTGTATCTATGGCTGTCATGGAGTTCAATGATATGATGATATTTACCTTTGGAGGTAAAGACAGTATGGATGACATCCCAAATGGCTCGTGAGTTAGTTGATATTTTAGTCTCAGAGGTTGGGTGGAGGTAAGAAATTTAATGGTCCAGTGATCTGGTATGAAGTTTGTTTTTATTTTGAAACCGGTTACTACGTTGTTTGGATTAATGGCCCCTTTATTGCAGGTACATCTGAGGTTTGAATCTTTGAAAGTGACCCCTTACATCACTTAGTAGAGCAATGGGAGCATAGAAGCAGAAAGTTGACTACAACAAGGTATGTCACAATGATGTGAAAGCAAAGACACCAAACCATCGGGGGATCAATACAAATAAAAGAAAACAGAAGTCCGTCATCCAAGGAAGACACAAAAATGTGAATGGAAGACCCAATTTTTTCAATGTGTTGAATGCTTGCTTTCACCATGCTGTAGGAAGGGATAGGGACACTATGATTGGCAAACATGGACTGTACTTTGGGGTTGTTGCTGTTATTACTCAGCAGTTGAAACTTGAGTGAAACAGCTTTTACAGTGTTAAATACAGTGATCAATACACGAGAGGATATCCTTGTTCTATTAAACTACTACTACTACTACTACTGCTACTACTCCTTGATACTAATAGTATCTAGTATCATATAGAGTTGGCTAGCAAATCTACAATCCAGTCGTAGATTTTGGGCCCTTATTTTTGGGGTTGGGGTTGATGCTCAATCCCCCTTCCTCCATGTGTTCCACTCAGGCCTTGATCAAGCACTCCTCAACTGCTGTGGTTTAGACCACAAGGTCTTCAGGGAGGTTGTTGATACTTTTGCTCCAGTATCCAAAAAGTTTATGGTCAACAACAACAATGAGATTCTGGAGGTTCCTTGTTTCCCCAGTGGCAAGCCCAAGGGGAAGAAGAGGGAGGTTGATGTAGTCAAGAATAATTTGAAGCCCCTGCAGCGTCTGCTCCAGCATCATGACCACTTGTCATTGCCCCTGAAAACAGCACTGGAGGCTCTAAACCCTCCACAGCCTCACTCTTTTCTTCATATCAAAGTCCTCCTCTCCAGTACCAAGATTTGCCTTTTGCCCAATCAAGATATGGACAAGGTGTGTCATCTTCACATACTCAGGCATTTTGGGGTTTCCAGTTGAGCTCTTACTAACCCTTTTAACAACTGCATACTTAGTCTTGATGGATGTCTTGGTTTTACCTACTATAGTAGGCAGACTCTCAGCATGCTTTACCACAAGCGCATCCAAGCCCTCAGCATCAATAGGGAGCATATTCAATATCAAGCTCATGAGACTGGTGAGATCATCAAATGAGTTATAGTACCGGTCCTGCAGCTGCATTGCTAATTTGATCCATCTTAATGAAAATAGTGGGGGGGATTGGACAATGACAAGCTGGTTCCTCTTTGCAATAATAATGAGCTGCTGGTCACCTCCTCTTGTTGTTGCTATCTTTGCTGCAACAAAGAAAGGAAATAGAATGTACTGACTAACAGCACTGATCGGGACATAGTTTATGTGGCACCATATGTAGAGGCGCCTAGACGCCATTCTTGCTGAGAGACCCTATTGAGAGACCCGGCCCTATTGAGAGACCGTATTGAGAGACCCTCTCTTTGTTCTTGTTTCAGATAGTAGATGATGGGTCTTAATTTGTCAAGTACAAGCGTTGAGATTCTGTTAGGCTTTCTGTTGAATCTTACTTCAACGGACTCGAAATTTTGATTCTTGGGTTCCATCATAGATTTAGCACATTTTGGATAGGGTCCAACTACCCATCCAAAAAATGCTAAATCCATACTACATGTTGCAGATCAATTGAAACTACATTTCACAGGTGTTCCCAATGTCAATTTAACATTCTGAATGTTAGCAGCGTAGACTGCTATGTAGAAATGAGTACTGTGGTTTTTGCTTCAATTTAACATCCTGAATGGTCTGCTTAACACCAGTCTGAAAGTAAGCAGGGGAGGCCTCCTCTTCTTCCTCTTTTTTAGATCCCTTCTTCCTTTTTTAGGCACATGGCTGCAAGACTGAACAAAGAATGTGGATATTACTAGGATCTACATTGGCCTACACGATAAATTAAACAATCTGTACATTGAATTAACATTTGGAATGTTATATCTAACATTTGGAATGTTAAATTAACATTGGGAATGCCCTGTGAAACATAGTTTCAATTGATCCGCAATGCGTAGTAACAACATGCAATAGATTCTTGGTCTGTCTGTCTATCAAGTTGAGCATTTCTATAATAATGGGAATCACCCATAAATGGTTTGCAATATCAAAATTAATGGATATGATGGTTCCTATCCCCCAAAACAGGATCATGCATGCCCCAAAAATAGAAAGAGCAGACCGGTGGTCTGCTGTGGACAGGCACCTGCCACCATTGTTCTGTTCTGTTCCTTGCATTGCTGTGCGCGGGCATGAAAATTGCATGATTGGGGGCCCTCCAGTGTAGTGTTTTGTTCTGTTCTTTGTTCCTCCTGTGGATGTCTTGCTGGTGTGTATTTTCCACAAGGAGTTTAGCTCCTTTGAATCAAGGTAGTCAAGAAACATACATTTATGCTAATACATTAGTTTACAGCTTGAACATCTGTTTTCAGCTCAATCATTCAAGCTCTGTGATTGGGTGATCCCAGAGCCCGCGTCAGGGGGGGTTAAGTCCCTCCCCAGGGACACAGGCCTCATTATTCAATCTGAGACCTATGGCTTGGGCACTGCTTGGAGTAGCTCCATCACGGACACCCCAATCCTTTAAATCTGCATAACTACCAGCTGAGAATTCAATATCAACAGTGGCTTTTCCCTTGTTAAGATCATGTTTAGCTAACCTGCTGCCCCATGATGTCTGATGTATTTGTGTCTCAAACTCTTCTGGAATGGGACAAGTGACCAGCATAGTAGAGTACCACTGTTGAGGTTGCAGAACTAATAGCCAGGAGAAGCCCCCTGACCCTCAAAGGACAGCACTTCCATTTATTTTATGGGTTCAAATCCTCCGTCAACATGACCGTGTTTGAAGGCCAAAGGCCCGGGATGATGTGTGACATGTTTGTCAATGAGGTCTGCATTCGAGTTATGATGCGGTTTGCTAACAGCAACTATGTTTGGGGATAGAGGCAATAACTGGTTTCCTAAATATGGTACTTCTTGGTCGTCCCGTAACCGTCATTTGGATCCAACCTGTCGTGTGGCCCACTCCTTCATGACATGATAGCATACGGCATGAGGGTCTATCGCCAGACCAAAATCTTGAGCTTCTGAATACTCTGCTACAAAAACAAAATGACCTAGGAGATTGTTTCTATTATCCATCCTACTGAGTTTTGCCCAAACGGCTGCTTTGTTCTCATGATTGGAGCCGAACCAACCAGTTGAGTGAGTGACAAACTTGTCAAACTTGTCCTTGGGTGTAAAGCACCAATCTTTGCATATATTGCTCCTGGAACTGGCAAGATAACTCATTCACGTTGGGTCCTTGTTTTTCAATGATGGATCTTCCTATGGATCCTATGGTTGACCATAGATCTGGATTATGAAATTCAGTGGGAAAGGACCTGGAATTGCAAACCCCGGTGATGGTGTCAATAGCATTGATCTGAGTCGTATGGTACTTGCTTGTGGCTGCATTGTTTTGCAACGCTTCTTTTGAGGCAAACCACCGTTCTTCATTTGCTTTTCCATCCTGTAAGAGGGGGCAAGCCTCTACTATGCGCTTGATTTGGTCTGAAGGAGAATTGTTTTGGTTCCAGCTTAACAAAGGGATGAAAGTGAATTTCTTCTTCACCTAAAGCTTCATCTGCCGGGAATAGAGGGCCCTTGGGCTTTCCTGGTGTCTTAAGCGCCAGTTTAGCTCTGTCTTGGGCCCTTATTTGTCTTTTGTAATCCTCCAAGCTGATTGGCTTATTTGGGTCATGAAACAGAGGATACTGTACGGTTTCAAAGCATTTGTTCCAATCTAATTTGGTCTTCTTTGTTTCCAACCATTTGTTAAGGAGTGAATCTTCCACGAACGCTGCATTTGATATGGTTTCTTTGTACCTGGAGGATCGAACAGCTATTCTTGTTGGGTTTCCGAGGTTTAACTTTCCATCCCCTTATGATTGGAATGGCATTGTTTGGGCTTAATGCAAAATGACTCATTATTCTTAAGCAGGTCACTGCATAGCTCTTCCGGCCTTTTGATCACTGTGATGGAATAAACAACAGGATACAGCACCCCCCCCCCCCCCCCTGTACCAGCCGGAAGGGAGGAGATGGACTCACCACCATCATAAAAGGATGCCCCGGTAGTGCCGGTCTCAATGACAACAGAGGGGACATCTGGAGGGGCTGATGCGGCAACGAGATCATCAAGTGGGCAGCTCATTGTGAAACAGAAGAGTGAGAAATTTAGTAGTGTAGTCCCTCCAGCTTTGGTCTCTTACTAGTAGGTACTACAGATGATACCACCAACGCTGCAGTCTACTACAAAACAATGGACGTGGTGTGGTTGTTCTAGTACTAGTAGTAGTAGTAGGTGAAGGGGATTGCCTCCACCTTCATTGTGGTCTTCCTTTGATTGCCTTGATTAGCAGTGATTTGCTGCTGGAAGATCGTTCCTTTGTTTGGTGGTGTCTGCCCTCGTCTTGGTCTGTCCTTCGGTTGTGGGAATCCGGTTGGGTTGTGTTCCACGTGGAGTTCTGTTCCGTGCGTGGTGAGGGGTTCCGCTCGCAGGTGCCGTACGTACAGTACCGTACGGTACGAACGCTGCCGTACCGCAGCCCGTGGAGGAAAGGGGCAGAATGGAGGAAAGGGGCAGAAAGGAACGCACGCACGCAGACGCACACACACACACAGCGCGGCAGGCCTCGATTCGATTCGAAGCACCCCACAGCAAAGCAGGGGAAGAAGGATCACCGGATCCAACAAGCGGATCGAATCGAATCAAATCGGATCGAACCCATCCATCCGATCCGTCCTCCCGTACCGTACGGTAAAGTACCATAACGCAGAGTGTAAGCAACCTACTTGTACGATACTCGTACCAGTAACAGCCGGGCGTGGCGTGACGTGCCCCCGAGCTTCGATCGGAACATTCCACCGGTGTGGGGAACGCAGAATCCGTGTCTGTGTCTGTTCTCGATCCACCCATCGGCGCCCCGGATCCGGGAAATCCAAACCAGCGCAAGCCCCCGCACCGGCAGTTGCAGTTGCAGGTGCAGGTGCATTTGCAGTTGCATTGCATTTGTAGTTACAGTTGCAGTTGCTTTGCATTGCATTGCACCGCACCGCTCTCCAAACACCACCGCCGGTGGCTGCCTCGGTCCACCTTTTGACTCGTTTCGTTTCGTTTCGTTTCGTTTCGTGTCGTTTCGATTGGTTGGAATCGATTGGGTTGGATTCCATTCGTTCGCCATGGAGCAGGGCGAAGCACGCGTCTCCGCGGAGGCAGAAGGGACGAACCAAACCCCCAACCCCGATGCGGGAAAAGACACGCAGCAACAACAACAGCAGCAGCAGCAGCAGCAACAGCAACAACAACAACTACTACTACAGCCACAAAGACAAGAGCCGTCCCTGCCTTCGTCTCCTCCTCCCCGGGAAGAAGCCATTGCCAACGCCACAGCGATTGCCACAGCGATTGCCACGGCCATTGCCACCAAAGACCAGCCACCGGTGGCAAAAGAAACGACAACGACAGCGACGAGGACAACGATGGCGGCAGCGGCACCCACGGGCCCTGCCCCTCCGCTGCCGGAAGCCTTCCCCGAACCGGCAGCCCCCAAACCGGCAATCGAGCCCCTGCCCCCCAGGTCCGCCCCGGAGCTCTACGCCGAGGACCGCCGCCGCAGGAAGACCACCGGGGCCCTCGTCCCTTGCGGGGAACAATCCTTCGCCTCCCTCGGCCCCGAGGACCGGCAGCACTGGAAGATCGCCGAAGCCAGGGACGCGCTGCGGTACCACACCGAGTGCCTCGAGGCCATGAGCACCAAGACCGGGACTCCCGGAAGGACTCCCGGAAGGACTCCCGGTGGCACCAGAGGCGCGAGCGGGGGGACCCCGGGGGGGAGCTCCCCCCCGCGCAAGCCAGGCGGGAGGAAGCGCGGGAGGCCCCCTTCCGAACCGAACCAGAAGCCTCCCAAGAAGCATCCGACCGCGGGCGCGGGCCACAGGCTTTCCCTGGCCAAGAGCTCCTTTTCCGACTTTTTGCTCGAGCTGCTGTGGTTCCGGGTGGAGAAGGGCCACTGCCGGGTGCCCGTCAAGAAGGGCGGGGCCCTCGGCAAGTGGGTCGACCGGCTCCGGAAGGAGTACAAGAAGCTCGGGCCGGTCGCGGTGGAGGGGAGCACTTTTGCCGCCACCGAAGGTGGTTCGGGGCCTCCTCCCTTCGACGTGACGATCGGGGACCGCGGTGTCTACCTGGCCAACGCCTTTGGCCGGGGCCCGGGGCCGGCGAACGACCCCTCCGGGGAGGCCCTTCCGCCGCACGGCTGCCACGGGCCGGTCGGCGAGAACGTCCGGCTCGATTGCTATGCGCCGAGCGACCTCTCGCCGACCGGAAGCAGGGGCAACACGAACACGAACCACAGCAGCAGCAACAGCAACAGCAGCAAGACCGGTGGCACCCACCGGTTCGACCGCATCAAGGTTTTGGCCTTTCTGGGAATGGTATGGGAATTCCCCAACGAGGACTACGAGGAAATATGGCAGAAGCACTTTCGGGACCTGTTGGCCTACAAGGCGACCCACGGGTAAGTGAGTGAGTGGGTGGCTGGCTGGGCTTGGGTCTGCAAACCGATGCGTTGCGTTGCGTTGCCGCAACGCGACGTGATGGGCCCGCGAAAATGATTTCCTTTCCAGGAGGGGCTTCGTTCCTGGCACCCATCTCCGTCTCGTTTTGGCGTCGGTTGGTTGGTTGGTTTCTTTGTCTCTTTGTGTTGCTGCCCTGCCCTGCCCTGCCCCACACCGAGTTGTGTTGTGTTGTGCCTTGCGCTCACTCTTTTCGAATCTTTTTTCTCGGCAACGAAACCGTACCATTGCACTGGCGGCGACAAACAAACCCACTGGCGGACGGACACATTGGAACCAAATGTGCAACGTGCGTTGCGTTGCGTTGCACGCATTCGGTGCTGTTCGAATTTGATACCACTCGAACCACGCCACCTGTCTCGGTGCATGCACGCAACATTTTTCCACGCCACGCCAATCCCATACCATACCATCGCATCCCATCCAACCCCGGCTCGCTGGCTCGCTTCCAGGAACTGCAACGTTCCGCAGAAGGGATACGGAAGGCTTTCCTGGTGGGTCAAGATCCAGCGCGAGCTGTACGTCAACACGATGGGGCAACAGAAAACGACCAGGGCGGGGGCTGCAGGCCACACGCCGTCCTCCGGAAAGACGCTCCGGCCCCGCCAGACGATCCCCCCGCACCGCATCCAGCAGCTCGAGGAGATCGGCTTCGAGTGGCGGGTACGGCCCCCGGCCCTCAAGTGGGAGGAGCGCTACAAGGAACTCGTGGAATACAAGCGGGCCTTTGGCGACTGCAACATCCCGCAGAACTACCCGCCCAACCGCGTCCTGGGAAAGTGGGTCATGAAGCAGCGGGGGTACTACTACGACAAGGTCCGCTCCAAGAAGTCCCCCCTCACCGACGACCGGCAGGCCAAGCTAGAGGAAATCGGATTTTGCTGGGTCGCCCCGCACGTCGCCAAGACCAAGGCAAAGCTCCCGCTGCGGGAGCACGTCGTCCTGGAGCAGCGCAGGGCCCGGGACGCCCTGTCGGCCAGCCTGATGGCGGAGGCCCCAAGAAAGGAAGGGGGGCCACCCCCTCTACAAAAGACGCGGCGAAGGCAGCCGCAGCCTCGGCTCCTCGCGGGGGATCCAAAGGAGGCCGCAGCAGCTCCCGGAAGCGGGCCCCGCTTGCCACAGCAGCAGCAGCAACATCATCATCATCATCAACAACAACAACAACAACAACAACAACAACAACAGATGCCCGAGATAGTGTCACCGCGCTTTTTGGTGCCCCCCGCCCGCAGTCCTACACCGCTACAGCACCAGCACCAGCAGCTGGCCCCTTCCGCGATGGAGGGTGCCCAAGCGCGGACCCACCCCCAACAGCACCAGCAGCCGATCCTGCCACTCCCGGACGATCTCTACAACTATGCCAATGGTCTCTACCACCACCACCACCATTCGCAGCAGCAGGAACTACAACAGCAACAACAACAGCAGCAGCAACAACAGCAACAGCAACAACAGCAGCAGCAACAACAACAACAACAACAACACCCGTCCCCTCATGCTCATGCTCACAAGCAACACCACCAAATCCAAGACGGTTTGCCGGGGCAACTTTTTGGTGGGGCTCATCCCTCCCAGCCGCGCCACCCTCCCGAATCGCAACAACAGCAACAGCAACATTTTGTACAACACGGACTTTCCGGATTGGTGGATGGTGGCACCGCATCGATTCTGAACCAGATCTCAGCTACGGAACATTATCTGCCTCGGCCAGCCACGACCACCACCACTACTACAACAGTGCCTACAACAACAACAGCAGCTGCAGCACCACCACCAACAACCCTGGAACACGATCGCCACCTTCAACAGCAATACCAACCTCCACAAATGCTGCCACAAACGACGCAGCAGCAACAACAGCAAATCATGAATGCATTTTTGCCACAAGTGCAAACACAACAGCAGCAGCTACAACCAATGATGGTTCAGCACCCCCAATCTCTGCATCCACAGCAACAGCCAAAACAGATGGATCCCGGTGCCCGCCCCGGATTTTCCGCGATTGGCGGGGTTTCCGCTTCGACTTATCCGTACGCCACCCATCCGACCGGCAGAGACAACGATGGCAAGGACAATGCGGAGAACACGGACCTGGGCGGCGGAGGCGGGGATTCCGGCGCCATTTCACGGACACCGAGACAAGAAGGACACCAGCGGCACCAAAGCGGCATAAGCGCACCCCCCGATCCATATTTTATCGTGTAGTCGTCCCCGTTTAAAGGGTCGAGGCGCAAGCTGGAGAATCTTATGGAACGAAACGCAGCGGTTCGGTTGCTTTGTTGATAGCCATTGCCCAAGCAAGTACTGAGTGAGTTTTTGGCCTTGCGGCATCAAGTTGCAAAGATTCGAATATGCTCATTTCGATAATACAGCTCCTCAATTGTTGTATTTATGGTTCCGCTACGAGTGCCACTAGCTTCAGCGTAGCTGCCGCCAATACCTTCATTCGACGAAAGCTAAAGATCTTGTCCAGAGAAGCTGTCCCGCAAAATGAACAGATTGGTTTCCTTCACACTTCACACCTGGAACGAAGAACGATCTATGTATTCGTTCTCGCTACGGTTGAAGAAAAGAGCAACTGCATTATCGATTGAACAGGGTAGTCGAGAACATTAATTTAAATTAATTTAAGTACTGATAAAAATGTATGTAATTAAAAGCTGTTTATTGTAACAAACAGCTCTTTTTCTGTCACAAACAAATATGAAATGTAAAGTCTTAGGAACCGACTGAAGAATCACTTCGGCATGATTCTTCCAGTTTGGTTGTATTCCGATCGTTTTGTTCAAGTCTAAGTGTCTCCTGACACACGTCTTCAAGTATATTAACAAATGGTTTCTGGGTCTGGTCTGTTCTTCTGGTTTGAATCTTGACTCGTGACGAATCAAGCTATGATCGAGTTTTAATTCGTGGGACCTACACAGCAAATCACTCGCAATGAACCCTTTGATTCGGTTGAGAGATATCAATAGTAGATGCTACGTGTCACAACACAAGGATTTCTCTCATTCACTAGTTACACCAGTTTCGGAGCCGCGCAGCTTGCGATCGAGCATACCATCATTGTCCCCGTCGTTCGTGCAAAGGCTCTCGCATTGGATCTCAACGAAATAGCACACGGTCGGTACCTCGGCGGAGAGTTGAGAGTGGCAGCACTTTGGAATCACTGCCCTATCCTCGAGATTAACAAATCCACTGTCGTCGGCAACACATATCTCAAGGTAGGCTACCGGGGTAAGCAAATTGCAAGAAATAGTGATTGTGTCAAACGCCATGCCATTGTTTCGAACGTTTGGTTCCTCGTAGCATTTCTGGGAAAACAAGCCTTCTTTGAAACTGTAGAATATAGAGTCAATCGCAGCTCCTTCATCGACAAAAAAAGAAGTAGACCAGTGTTGTTCCAAATCGACGGTGACAGTGGAAACATCCTGATGAACGATTTGGATACTACGTCTGAATTCATTGAAGAAAGTACCGCCGTCTTGATTCAGAAGTCTCATATCGTCGAAACATGCCGAACGCTTTCCAGTCTCTTCATCAACCATTGTGCTATCATGCATGAGGAAGCTGGTAGGGAAACTTGTTGAAATACCATAGTAATGGCTTGGACTATACGTATTGTAGCCGGAGGATAGAGTGTCAGAAATGTAGGCATCCCATGATGTCAACATCACCCATTCCCCATCTGACATCAAAAAGTCTGCATAGCCACC
>CAACVS010000049.1:123511-135781 GCA_900660405.1 Pseudo-nitzschia multistriata | reverse complement strand
TTTTGCCATCTGCCCTCTTGAATTGCCTGGTTCCTGATTGAATAAAATTGACGGCTGTGCGAAGAACTTGCGAAAAACTTCGTTCCAATTCCGTACCGTACAGCATAGCGCTACGAAGTAGGGGCCCCATAAAGGCAAATTACTGGCAATTCCCGTACAAATACTAATAGAAATTTTTAGCTAATTTTTACAGTTAAAAAAGGTACCCAACGGACAAAAATAAAAATATTTTCTTTAAATTCTCCCTGGTCCCAAAATATTTCAATTAGTGGTCCTTGCTACTGGAGAGGTAATTTCATTTCTAGAGARTTACTATAAGTGTTTACTACTGGATAACCTCTCCTATTACTACTTACTAGTGGGAATGTTGTAGTAGTGAGCACTGCAAACTATTGGGTAAGGCTGTTCTGTTTGTGCTGGCACTGCAAGAGGGGCGGAGCAGCACCACCAACAGAACAGCCTTATCCAGTGGAGGAAAAAATGAGGCAGTAGAACCAAAAGGTGTCTACCTAGGCAGGGGTCATAAGCCCTGTACCAAGGTAGGTTATGAGTTCAAAAAAGCGGGTTRTAGTAAACAGTACTTTACAAAGTAACTACTAAACGTAATAGTATGAGTAGTATGTACTAGTATGTACTTATACTTGGTAGTACTASTAGTACAAGTATTTTGCCAACCTTCTTCTTGCTTGGTGCTTTGGTTTTTGAGATATCATCATTCATGTGTTGAAATTGATTCAATTTCAGCTCATTACAATTTCTTCAAAATAGAGTTTAATGTGTTATGCTGGAAAAAAATACATACTGCTACAGATAGGAACAACAACAASAAGAAGATGAACAGGTAGAGGTGCTGGTGGTAGTGATGGAAACCAGATGAGGAAATGRGCAGGCACACCAGAAGTTTTATTCCTCATTCTTCATGTGTACTACTAGTAGAAAAATCTAGAATGTGTACCAGTTTAGATCCTCCCTCAACTTCATTTGTTTTTTCCCTTGTGRTAGTAGTAGTATCATTGGGTGATTACTGTCATTTTAAATTTTCCACTTCAAAAAATTTAGAAAATTTGCACACTACTACTAGTAGCACTAGTAGTAGTATTGGATTAACGAGAGGAAGATTCATACTAATTTTATATACATGTACTACTGGAGCAAGAAACCAGCAGTCATTGAAGAACAAGTAAAAGATATTTGAAAAACACTTCATAAAATATCTTATCTAACCTTGTTTACTAGACCACAAGGCCCTATGACTAGTAAGAAGACCAGCAGAACCATCACTTCTAGTAGTAGGGATAAAACCCTCTAGTAGTAGTCACTCAGAGGACTGACAATTCCAAGGGAGCACAACAAAGTTTAGTACAGATGTACTATTAGGTTGGTTGTGTAGAGTACAGATGTACTATTAGGTTATCTTACTAGGATTATTGATTAAAATATTGGGCCACCATGGTGGTTTGGAAGGATCTAGAAGAATGATTRTCAGCAAGAGCTAGAGAGGTGTTGGGCTGGGGAGGCTAATTGTGCCTTTACTTTTTGGAGTGTGCATCAAAATCAGCATATCGTGTGCAATACATGTGGGAGTGACTATCACATGKTAGATATGATCAAGTTATGTTCACRGGTGAAAGATGGATTACATGGCATTGTCTAATTTGGRTCCTTTTCTTGGTGGTAGAACTATGAAATCACAGTATTGCATAGGCTCAGCAGAGAGATTCTGGCCATGTCATTTGTACATTAGCAATCCTCAATATRCATACACAAAAATCTTTAAATAATTAATAACCCCCTATAACCCCCCACATAGCAATATTTGTGTTTAAATTCCCTTTCAATTCATGTGCTTGTCATTCTTAAGTGTCCGTTGGGGACAAATTTRTAGCTGTTTGAGTGAGTTRACCCTTACTTAATGCTCTAGGTGTATTTTGTACTKTGCGTCAATTCTGGGCCATCTTATTACTGTGTAATGACTGGTCAGATTAAAATTTGACTTGAACTAGGGCTACAGCACATGTGTGAGCAAAACKATTTGGTTGCRAGACTGAAACTATTTGTCACACACTGTTGGGGGGTTATCTTGTGGAATTCTTTCTTACCTCCTACATATCATCATGGGAACAGCGAAAYAAGGATCTTCATGGCTATACGCTTTCACAAAAGCAAGTAAAGCATCAACGAAGCGTGGTGAAGAAAGTTCGGACCTTATTTGCCTTGARATCTCAGACCTGTCCTTCCCATGYCCACCTATTCCCAGCAGATACTGAAGCCTTCTTRTTGCAGACCCCTACCTCCATGCTCTCATATTRCCWTCGGGTCTACGAGAAAATGATTCTGGCRRGTGTAACTCAAGCTACAAGCGCTTCGGTCTCCAAYACCTGCCCTATTACCCAGTMCTTTACACCATTGCCCCATAGTAAACAACCTCYGGAGAGTGTCACTCAAGCCTTGCTGGTCTTTGATGCATACTCCAAAAACAAACAGCACAAACAGCCAGTCGTGCCAGATACTTCTCTGGCTCATCCTGTCAATTCATCCAGTTTACTCCAAACCAAGCTACAACAATTCYTYTAAATCCAGCAGAAAAACCCCAGTYGCCCTTCCATCAAAACTCCTTGGAGGGAAGTGCTGCCCCTCAGAGCAGCTAGAAGCATATTTTCCAACAAAAGCTATGGTTCTGGCCATCTTAGTGCCTCTTCTAGTTCACGAGGTAAAATATAATRTTAAGTTTTTTTTTAATTTGGTCACACACTGGTTGGATTCAGAAATTCAACACGTGCCAGCATGTAAATTGCAGTACAAGCCAGTTTTTTGTCAAAGCAGTCATTGCACATTAAATAAGGACTCAAAATGTACAACTGGTTAGTAYATTTGTCYGTTGCATCTTTACAATAATTGTTCATTATTTGTTATTTTCTTACTTTYGTTATRCACTCTTCACCAGTCAATATGYAATWCCAAATTTTTGTTCTCAAACTCTTCAATCCCTATGCTAGACAAAAACTTTTGATGCTCTTTTCAGTTAATAAGTACCAAAAAATATGCATTGTCAAAATCTCTATTCCCTAGTACTAGTACTACTATACTTTTGGGGGTATACTATTTTTACTTACTAATATGTACTTCCTCTTGTCCTAGACGCAAGTGCACCTTTCTTTCTATCAAAATAAGATCAATATTTGGGTGATTTGAATCATATTTGTCGTACTACTATCTTATTGAATAGTATTTATGCAGCCTCCAAAGAAGTATATAAACAAAATTTTACCATCAGTTCCATTCCAATGGTCATTTTGAGTTGCCACTACTTGCACATGATAGCTAGTAAGAGATAKATTTTTKTGAGACAATAGGCTTTGGGTTAGTATCTTGCTTTCTTATCATTGTCATAGCAGGCATTTTGTTTCAAAGGAGGTTCTCAGTACTATTATGATTATCATGTCAATTGCCTGGGAAATTATTGATGAAAATAATTTTGTAATGCACAAAATTGCAGTTTTTGACCTCTAGCACTCATTTTACATATTCTATCGTATAGTGTTGGCGGAGTGATTCCGGCCGACCCAGTCGTACATTAGCAATGCTGGATATATGTATATGTATATCAATGAATATTCGTCGGACGCCGTACTCCCGCACGGCGTTAGAAAGATCTTTCAATTCTCTTTTCAACCATATGCTTATCATACTTAAGTGTTCGTTGGGCGAAAAGTTATAGCTGTTCGAGTGAGTTGAACCTCTCTCATTGCCCTACGTGTTTTTTGTACTTTGCGTCGATTTTGGGCCATCTTTTTACCGTGTAATGACTTGTGGGATTAAATTTTGACTTGTACCAGGGCTACAGCGTGCACATGCAAGCGTGAAACTATTTGGTCGCACAGATGTGGGATACAAAAATTCAGCACATGCCCGCTGTAAACTCCAGTACAAGTCAAATTTTAATCCCACGAGTCATTACACGGTAATTAGATAGCCAAAAATCTACGACTGGTTCGTACATTTGCCCGCCAACTCTATACAATACAGTTATTGCTTCAATTTCACTGTCTATTCCCTTAAGTACAGTGGGGGACACTCTTTCAGGACCAGCAAAAATGGTCACTTTGTACATCTATTAAGGACTGGTGGAAGTACACAATTTTGAACATTGGCACTTTGTTGAGCTAACTCAACAGCTTTGTTCCCCACCAAAACAGATTTATGTCAATTTTGTTGTCCCTGTGTTACAGGTGAGGAAAGAATTTTTGAACCTACCAAAATTGTGGAATTAGGCAAAGTAAATGTTGGTTATGATAAATCTGAATACCACAATGTCACACAAATCAGATCCTGCGTAKTGTGCATTTTGCACAGTTGACAACATGAAATATTTGATGCCTACTGCCAGTTTTTTGAAAAAGAATGAGYTTATGCAAAACATTTCATTACTCTGTTTCCCCAGAACACTTTTCTATATTTGGTACTTATTCACATCAAAGTAACCCAACTCTATGGTATATGCATGAAAAATCCTCGCATCCCCACCAACTGAAAACAGATTGGTTTTTATACTACACCCCCTGCRGTGAAAGAGTAGRCAATTTCAGTTCTTCTCTGTAAAAATCATCAAGGACAAGGTGGATGTGAGTAAKAGGTTTKCCCTAACCAATACCCAGTGTGGAAAYGCCAGTGGGATGCCAGGAAACCTGGATAAGGAAGTAATATATCCCTTCAGTTGAAGAAGTTGATTGCACCTTGATAGAGTCTGCAATGAATGCTGTTGATTTGGACCATGATGATGATATTTGCAATTTTGAGACTGTGGACCCAATGTTTGACTCTGTTGGTGATATTCATGTATTCACAACACTGGTTTTGTTCTGTAACTTTTGAACTGTCATTCTAGCAACAGTGTTGGTGACAAACTAATCTATGTCAGGTTGTTTAGACATGCACAAAAATCTCTCCTGACCAATGTCTCTTTGATCCTGGAAGACATTCTKTTTTTCCCAAGTCAGAAAAACCCACCTTTCTGTGCTGTGTTCCTGAACTGACAGAAGATATCCTCATCTACAAAATCCATCCTCATGGGGAGGAATAGTTGGTAGAAACATGGAAAAAGAAGTGCAAACCAAATAATTACAAAATACCAGTCCCTAATATATTTTATATGGACAGGATTGTTATTGACAGGCACAGAAGCATAACTGTTTGTCCCCTAGTAAACATGACTCTAGGCATATTTAGTGATTTCATGCACTATTTTCATCCAAAAGGAAAAGAAATTCAATCAGTAGACAGAGTCAATAAACTCCATTGAGGTTTACAGGCAGCATCTGCTTCCTTCAGAGAAGTTTGCCAATTGTCAAATKATATTTGGTGGCACAATTTTCCATGGAATGGCAAACTTTGGAAGGTCAGAATAAAATTTACAGTCATTTTTTCATTGGCAACACAGAGCAGTATGACAAGAAGTTCTGTGGGAAATTTAGTACTTCTGCCAATACAAAAATGATAAGCAGACATTGCAACCTCCTTCCTTGGAATCAATGCAAATGTTAATGTCCTGGATGCATCTGTTACAAACAAACTTGTCAACATTCAATTCACTGCCAAAAATGACAATGGTGGTTATCAAGGATCTGTTATTTGGGAGTTTACTATCGTATAGCATGGGCCACGTGTTTCCTGCCAAAATTATCATACATTTTTGAATACCGTATATACGTACATGTATATCAATCAATATTTGTCATATGCCGTACTCCCCCATGCCATTAGAAATCTCTTTGAACTCTCTTTTCAACCAGCATGTGCTCATCACACTTACAGTAAGCGTCTGTTGGGGAAAAAGTTATGGCTGTTTGAGTGAGATGAACCTCTCTTAATGCCCTACATGTTTTTTGTACTGTGCGTGGATTTTGGGCTATCTTTTTACCGTGTAATGACTTGTGGGATTAAAAATTTGCATGTGTTCGAAGCCAAAATTGTCAGTTGAGCACGTGCATGCAAAACTATTTGGTTGCACACTTGTGGAACTCAAAAATTAACACTACTGAGCATTTTGTGATGTTAGTCGGCGTGCTCGACATATTTTACACRGGAAAAARATGACCAAAAATGTACAATATTATSGTACATCTGCTGGCCAAGCCTATACGATAAAAAAATTATCATTGAAAAAAATATCATTACTGCTGTGTTAATAAAATTTTATTATCACGTCAATAAAATATGAATAATAGTTTATTATTGAATTGATAAAATTTTAATATTGACTTAATAAAATTTTATYATGTCAGAAATAAAACTTTAATAAATTATTAATTCCTTGGAATAGTACTGGAAGCAGTTAGAACAGCAGCAGAAAAACAAGCAAGCACATTATTTGCAACTGCAGCAGCAACAACAAAAACACCAGCAAGATGGACGCAGTGATCATCAAAGTTATCATATGAGTGACCATTTGATGGGCTAGTAGTAATTGTTGTAGGGCGTTTGGAACAATAAGAGTAAGGATTTCAGTATACTAGCTAGCCTGTTTGGTGCTCCAAGCACAGTAATTGCTGATCTGTGGAATTGTACTGAGCCCTCACTTGGTGCTGAGCCAAAACATCTGTTGTTGGGGCTCCTATTCCTCAAAGTATCGTATAGGCTGGGCCACGCGTTTCCGGCCGACCCAGTCGTACATTAGAAATCCCAGATATTTGTACATGTATATCAATCAATATTCATCGTACGCCGTAATCCCCCACGCCATTAGAAAGCTCTTTGAATTATCTTTTCAACCATGTGCTTATGATTGTTAAGCGTCCGTTGAGGAAAAAGTTACAGCCCCAACTGTCTGTTCAAGACTGAAACAGTTATACAGTTAAATTATACGTGTGCGTCAATTAGCTGCCATCTAATTACCATGTAAAGACTACTTCGACTCAACAGATTTCAGTCCCACAACAGACAGTCTCCACTTCAACAGACAAAGCTGCTCACTAAATTTGGCCACTAATCTTGTAAATTCTTATCTTGGCAATTCCACTCCTTGATACATTTGTTCTGTTTCTGGTTTATCAGAAGGAACCGTGTCGGAAGCATTTCCCCGTGCTTTTAACACGATGTGTCGATCCCATTTTGTTCTCTTAAAATCGATCGAGAACAATACACCCTGTGACGGACAGCACCCCTGCTAAGTATGGAGGATACTGCAAAAAGCAAGCAAACACAGCATAATAACAAGCAAAAGCAAGATGAGCAACCAATACTGAAAACACCAGACTTCCTAGTCGAAGACCTCCATAAGGATGTATATTGACGCTACCCTGTAGTAAGCTCCCCAGACTCAGTCCCTCCACAACGCACGGGAGCAGTCTTATTTGGTTGCCATCTAAAGAAAAGAGTTAAATTGAACAGGAGGAGAGCAAGAACAAAGAAGGCCCGGCACCAAGCCAGGTTGCTTGTATACAAAGGTCTGAAGGCCTGTGCTTTCAAGCACTGGATGCCAAAGAGGAAGCTCGCGATCGCAAAGGGGAACACGGAGATGAAGTGGCACCCAGCATCGAAGGCAAGGGAAGCGGCAAAGTTAATTAAGAGCATCGATCCTGGGCTTGGATGGAAGATACAGATTGTAATGGATACGTCAGTTGATCCCCCTGAAGCTCCTGAGCCCCCTCCTCCTGAAATAATACACGATCCCTCACGGGTCCAATTCGTATTGAATCAAGACTGGAAGTGGGTGGAGGATTGGRAATGGGACCAAAAGCCAACAYCATACAACAAAGAGCTGAATGAGACCTGTGCTGGCTGTTTAAAGAAGACCTGCTTGAAGAAGAAAGATATTGCAAAGGCAATAGAGCTTGCTAGATTTGTGAAGCCTCTCTTGCCTCCATCGATGAGCGTTGGTGATAAACATGAGTGGTTCTTTGAGATCTACAGGACAGTGATGAAGAGGGAAAAGAATGTAACCCCCTGCATTCAGTGNCAACACAGAGCAGTATGACAAGAAGTTCTGTGGGAAATTTAGTACTTCTGCCAATACAAAAATGATAAGCAGACATTGCAACCTCCTTCCTTGGAATCAATGCAAATGTTAATGTCCTGGATGCATCTGTTACAAACAAACTTGTCAACATTCAATTCACTGCCAAAAATGACAATGGTGGTTATCAAGGATCTGTTATTTGGGAGTTTACTATCGTATAGCATGGGCCACATGTTTCCTGCCAAAATTATCATACATTTTTGAATACCGTATATCCGTACATGTATATCAATCAATATTCGTCATATGCCGTACTCCCCCACGCCATTAGAAATCTCTTTGAACTCTCTTTTCAACCATGTGCTTATCACACTTACAGTAAGTGTCCGTTGGGGAAAAAGTTATGGTTGTTTGAGTGAGTTGAACCTCTCTTAATGCCCTACATGTTTTTTGTACTGTGCGTGGATTTTGGGCTATCTTTTTACCGTGTAATGACTTGTGGGATTAAAAATTTGCATGTGTTCGAAGCCAAAATTGTCAGTTGAGCACGTGCATGCAAAACTATTTGGTTGCACACTTGTGGAACTCAAAAATTAACACTACTGAGCATTTTGTGATGTTAGTCGGCGTGCTCGACATATTTTACACGGGAAAAAGATGACCAAAAATGTACAATATTATGGTACATCTGCTGGCCAAGCCTATACGATAAAAAAATTATCATTGAAAAAAATATCATTACTGCTGTGTTAATAAAATTTTATTATCACGTCAATAAAATATGAATAATAGTTTATTATTGAATTGATAAAATTTTAATATTGACTTAATAAAATTTTATTATGTCAGAAATAAAACTTTAATAAATTATTAATTCCTTGGAATAGTACTGGAAGCAGTTAGAACAGCAGCAGAAAAAAAAGCAAGCACATTATTTGCAACCGCAGCAGCAACAACAAAAACACCAGCAAGATGGACGCAGTGATCATCAAAGTTATCATATGAGTGACCATTTGATGGGCTAGTAGTAATTGTTGTAGGGCGATTGGAACAATAAGAGTAAGGATTTCAGTATACTAGCTAGCCTGTTTGGTGCTCCAAGCACAGTAATTGCTGATCTGTGGAATTGTACTGAGCCCTCACTTGGTGCTGAGCCAAAACATCTGATGTGGGGGCTCCTATTCCTCAAAGTATACACAACATTGGAAGAGGTCAACTGTTCAATAGTTGGATGGCCCCGCAGTGATACCTTCCGGAATTGGTCCTGCTGGTACTTTGTGAGGAAGATCTTGTTTGACTTTAAGGAAGATGTGATTGTATGTGAGAAAGGATTCCTTGGTCAACCTCAATCAAATGGGGAGTACTTGTTGCAGGCAGATTGCATGATAGCTGTGGATTGGACAGATGACTCATGTTACAAACCCTTTCCATTTAGTACTGRCATGTACTCAGAAAAGTTTAATGGTCCGGCTAATTGCTATGAAGTTGGATTCTGTATTGCAACAAGTTACATCATATGGATTAATGGCCCCTTTCCTGCAGGCTCATCAGAGAAGGGAATCTTTGACAGCAAGCTTACAACAAGGCTTGAGGACTGGGAAATGGTCAAAGCTGATAGCAGACTGAGGGGAACACTCAAAGGAAAGACACCAAATCAGGGAATAGACAGCAATGAACAAAAAGAGAAGTCAGTKGTCAGGGGAAGACATGAGAATATAAATGGGAGACTGAAGATATTCAATGTTTTGAATACTTCTTTTCAGCACACCAAAGGAAGGGACAGTGGTACAATGCTGTTGTCAACAGCAGCAGTACAAGAATGACCATGAGGAGCAGCTACTGGTACAATGGCCAATGAACCAGCATTCTTTTTGCTACTGTTTCTGTTTGGCTGTTTCTTTTTTTGCCACAGCAAGCCTGTTTGCAGCATCCTGCTCTTTGAGCTGCTCCTCCTTCTGATCCTCTTTGCTGTCGTGCTGAGCCTCAGCAGTATTGACATTGTCATTGATCTTTTTGCCACTTGGTTCCTTGCCTAGATTGTGTTGGTTCACCTTCTTTGCTGAACCAATATCAGCTTCAGCAATGATCTGAAGGACCTTGATGATCCCCCRGGGGAAGCTTTTCAACCTTGTCAAGATCATTGTCAGCTACACTGATATTGATGACATCCATGTGAAGACATTCCTTGTTGGTACACATGGGCATTTCAAACTGGATGGTAATACTACCTTCAATAATCTTCTGCTGCAAGGGCACACCATGTGCGTCTTTCTTGTAGAGTTTCTTGAAATAGCGTCTCATAGTTCTAATAACAGTATGCTTACTGTTGAACTGGTGCTTCTGTCCCTCTTGAATTGCAATGTGTTGGCTGACTTTCTTTAACCACTTGGGCCACTTAATGGTAAGCTGRAGGTTGGAGGGATCAAGTCATTCTGGAATAATSAGGGATGCATGRATTGCATTGTGCATGATCATCCAAATCATAGTAAAGACCTGATCTTCATAGTCTTCATCAGAGGAATTGTCAACATTGATATCTTGCAAATCCTGGGTTCCAATAATGGTGGGATATGCACTACCCAAGGCCTGGACATGGCTTCCATCATCAAGSGACATGTTGTTTGCAGCATCCACCAGATTGTCAATGGAAGTTGCCTTCATTGTGGCAGGAACTGCAGGAGTCTGTTTCTTTGCAGAGGACAAGTTGGCAGCAGGGGCACTAACAGGCACTCTTGCTTCACTTGGAGAGAAGACTGGGGAGAAGGAGACCAGATGTGRGGAGAAGATAGGAGGAGTTTTTGTTGGCAAAGCAAAGCTTGGTGGTGGTGAACAAAAGCAAGGAGCAGATTGTTGTGCAGTGGGAGTCTGAGGCGGTGTAGTAGTACTAGTGGTTCTTGTGCTGGTGGTCCTCTTGTTAGAAGAAGCAGCAAGTACAGAGGATGGTGTTCTGGGAATCCCTTCAACAAATAACTCTTCTATTGAGTAGTTGATTTTRATCAGATTTTCTGCAAGAAGACTTAATTTCTGCTGGTCAATCAATCAATGTGAGCAACCACAAACAAGAATCTCCGTGGCRTCACATCATCATTGAGAACTATCATCTGCCAGCACCACTTACCTTTGTTTGAATAGAATGTAGAAGCTGACTTCCAATTCTCATGTATGACTTTGTAATGTCTCCAGTGCTCTGTAGAACCAGATTTCTTGTTATCCCGACCTTCAGTTCCACCTKTCTTTATGTAGATCCAGTAGAAGTACACTACAAGCTGCTCAACAGTCAATAGATTGTGATATGACGTCTCTGGTGTTTATCCTTTTCTTATTCTGGTTCTTGCTCCAAGTATCCTTGTCATTTGATTGCTTGTTTGATTAGTGTGATAAGATAGCAGAAGTASTTTACTGTGGTGATTGATGTGTAATAGTTCTTCTCTCAAGTTATTACGTGTTACACTGTGTTAAATCTAAACTGTCAAGACTAAAAAAATGCCTGGCAATTAGGTAGAAATTTAAATATAAAAGCTTCAGTAATGAAAAATGAATATTGAAAGCCATTCTACTTAAATGAAAAAMCATTCCAAGATGACGCACTAAAAACACCAATTCATTAAACATTTAAAAAATATTAATACAATTTTATGAAACATTTAATAAAAGTTCATRAAGCAGGAGAGGGCCYGAACTGAGTTTTTTTRGTTTTYGCGCAAAGTGCGCAAATTTTGATGGAATTCTGTCATTATAACGGTTAATACTCTAGCAGAATGGTTCTTCAGTAGAGGGGTTATCAAAAATCTGTTATTTGGAGGTTTGCTATACTAGGAATTTGAAACAAGTTTTATTAATGGAGTAATCATAAAATTTTATTAATGTGTTATAAAATTTTATGATTATTGTTTTAATAAAATATTAATAAAATTTYATTATGCAGGACATTAGTCCTATAACACATCATAAATAAAATTTTATTATGCCCTTCATAAAATGTAAATAAAATTTTATTAACACAACAATGTAATTCTATTATTGAGTTAAAAAAATATAATTGGCGACTTGTGATTGATTGTTAAAAATAGTGCCTTAATGAGAAATAGAAAAATACTATGCCCAAAAATAGAATATGTACTTTACAGTAGATTTTGACCGTTATTTGAACAGATAGATGTTAAAAACACATTAACAAGATAATAAAATTTCATTATTGGCAACATAATTGATTTTTTTTTAAATTAAAGCCTTTGCAAGAAAAAAAAGACTGTGCCAGAAAAAGATTATGTATCTCACAGTAGATTTTGACCGTTATGTGAATAGGTAGACATAAA
>CAACVS010000049.1:101934-121443 GCA_900660405.1 Pseudo-nitzschia multistriata | reverse complement strand
GTTAGAGCAAAGAATAAACGTTGCACTGGTTGTTCGACGCATGAGGAATAAGTTGATGCGATTGCATGGAGCAATGGTGCGGATCGTTTTGAGCCATCGCAGCAATTACGAGAGCGTCGTTCACCGGTTTTACGAACTTGGTATTGCCAGTGAGGTCGGAGGAGAATCGATTTCGGAGGGAATGAAGTGCATATGTCCGAGGTCTGCGAGTACGAAGTATGAACCATCTCTTGTGAGAAAACCGGATGCCGAGTTTTGTTTATCGCGAGCGTAGTTTCGCAGGTTATGGGGAGCGCTTGCGATGTCGAGGAGTCGGGACAAGGTGTCGCTGGTATGGAACATGTATGGGACTTTGTTGAAGTCGTATCGCGTTTTAATACCGCTAGAGAAGTTCATGGGGATGAATGGGTTGATACCGTTTACGGGCGTCTTCGCCACTTTTCTAGGGGCAAGATGTTTGATTGCGTCAGCTGTTTTACTCAGGATGTCATTGCTCTGTTTGACAAGGGCAAGAAGGTTAGGGTCGGTAGGCGTCGCTCCAGTTGGAGGTGGAGGAGGTGGGGGAACAACGTTCGGATCGGTAGGTGGGAAGGGAATTTCGCCGAAGAGTGCGAAATTGAATACGTTTTTGGTTGGCATCCGATCGTCGATGTAGAAGGGCGACCAATTGATGTAAAAGACGAGTACGTTTGGTTGAGCGGTTTTCGGTGCATAGTTTAAAGCGCGGTCGAGGTTGCTTCCTTGAACGTGCGCGAGTTTGCCTTTTGCGATTTCAACAAGGAGTTGCGTCTTTTCGGTGATCAACATCTTGATACGAGATTTGTCAGTCGTGTTGTATGCGTTGTATTCGATGTGTTCGATGATATGTTTAAGCACCGTTGGGACAAACTGGCCGACATCGGCAAAGGCATCTTGAGTCTTGTTGAGGTAGTCGACGAAGTCGCTGGTGAATCCATATGCCGTGTTCATTGCTTCAGTCAGTTCAGGATAACTGTTGTGTTTAAGGAAAATGGCATGAATGGAGTCAATGTCGGGGTGGAAGGGGCGCTTCGAGGTTTTGCTGCTTCGGGTAATAGTCATGTTGATATTTGTTGATCGATGTGACGATGGAAGTATAAAATATATTTCTGATTCGAATCGAAGGAGATATATTTTATGATGAATTTTGCGAAGCGAGTCGAAGTGCAATGTTATCGTAAAAGTGCGGTGTTTGTGAGAAGCTTGAATTTTGTTCAGGATTGAGGTTTTACGGTAACGTGGGATGGACGCGGGACGTGGAGTGGTCGCGCGTAACGCGGAATGGTCGCGTTGTGGGAGTGAAGGATTTATGAGTGGTACGCGCGGGTGCACGGGTGGGATTTATTTTATATCGTTGTGGGAATAAAAAATAGAAACGGGTTTGTCGTCGCCGAAAAAGTTTTGTTAATCGTACAGAAAATTAGTGAAAAGATTTCGGAAATTTTAAGGTGCGAGAAAACGTCGTGAGCGGCGACAATGGCGATCGTTTCGAAAGTGGTGATTTCGAGAACAATGGCGTTGACAAGGCGTGTGCGTTGTCGATGACGGTGTTAGTGACAATGCGAAAGCGTTGTCGAAGACGATGGTAGTGACAATGCAAAAGCGTTGTCGAAGACGATGGTAATGACAATGCGAAAGCGTTGTTGAAGACAATGGTATTGACAAATGCGAAAGCGTTGTCGAAGACGATGGCGGCGATGAGCGCATGCGCCGTCGAAGCGTTGTTCAAAGGTGTGTGTCGACATTACGTCGGTAGAGTTCGTATTAAGGAGAGAGCACGCCTAAAAAATTATCACCATGGTGGTGAGTAATTTTATTGGAAGGGTGTCATAACCTGTGGGAGAGACTGTCCTAATAGTGATATAAAATGTGTGCTAGTAGAAAAGTGAGTCGATGCTCTTATCGAGGATCGACGAACTATGAAATCTAGAATGGATCGCTGTGGGGATCGAGTGAGATGCGAATCGAGTGAGTCAAGTCACTCACGCAAGTGAATGAAATGAGTCACGTCGATGATATGAATCCTAGGGGATCGCGTGAGTCATATATGTATGGTGTGTATGAATCGTAGATACGTATCGTATGTACGTGTCGTATGTATGAATCATACCCACGGTCTGATATCCTACGGACAACAAATAGTGCCTTAATGAGAAATAGAAAAACACTATGCCCAAAAATAGAATATGTACTTTACAGTAGATTTTGACCGTTATTTGAACAGATAGATGTTAAAAACACACAGTGTGTGGAAACAGTAAATATAGGCTCCTTCAGTACCTCTCCAGCTAATGAATTTTAAATAAAATTTTATTAACAAGATAATAAAATTTCATTATTGGCAACATAATTGATTTTTTTTTAATTAAAGCCTTTGCAAGAAAAAAAAGACTGTGCCAGAAAAAGATTATGTATCTCACAGTAGATTTTGACCGTTATGTGAATAGGTAGACATAAAAAACGCATTGGCTTCCTTGTTTCCTTACTGCAGCTGGTTGTCTTCAGTATTGCTTTTACTAAACTGTACATTCTTTTTTGCTCTGGATGCCCCCCCCCCCACCGCCATTCTTGCCTTTGGTTTCCTTTGACCTCCTTTTCTTGTTCCTTTGAAGTGATTTAACATGTCAAGTTCCTTGGTGGTTGTTGTGGGGTAGCGAATTACCTTGAGGTTAGATTGGTTTTCAAGTGTTTCCTTGAGTGTGCTGTTTTCCTCATTGATGCTTCCTTGTTGGTGATGGTGATTATGGCAGCAACAACAGTACTAGTAGACTGTTGGAAAGTGGGGTACTCCAGCACTCGCTTCTTTTTTTGTCACCGTTTGGTAGGTGGAGGTAATCTTGGTATGTTATGTCCTTGTACTGGTTGTTGATATCTAACTCATTCTTGATTAATGCTGGACAATTGTATGTGCCTCAGATGGTTTCCAGTACTTAGCTGATTTGCACAACCTGTTGCACATAGGCTGTACCGGTGCAGTTGGTGGTTCACTGACTTACACCGAATCCGCATTTCGTTAGCGCCTGTTCGTCAACAGAGCGTACGGAGTACGGACTGAAAGGTATCTTCTAACGCGTACGTACCTACGTACGTTACCTTGTGGTTGAAAGAAGGACGAAGAAAAAGCACACGTTGCCTTSTCCTTTGCTACGGAATGTGCGTACGGGTACTATTACAATAAGAAGTGCCAGACGTACGGTCACAATTACCATAAACTTGAGCGCAAGGCAGAGAGGTGTCGGAGGAAAACAGACGTGACCGCTCTCAAAATCAAAACTAGCCGTTATATAAGCGATTTCTAAGTAATTGTGCACGAATATTAACGATTGAGCACCGTTCCATTGGTTTTGTGACACGGGCATTGCTAATCATATTGGGCATTGATTTTGTCAACGAGTGTCGCCAGCACGCTCTTCCAGCAAGGCGGCCGCTCTCGACTTTTCTTTCATTGCCGCAACTCATGTGACCACACAGGAATGAAGCGGATTCACGTGCCTACAGTACCCGTATTCCCTACAAAGTCCGTATACCGATGGGAAAATCAGGAATCAGGAATACCAAATAAGTCCATCGACATTCCCAAAACAAACCGACTAGGTCATACATCTGGAGAATCCTTCTCCAGGTAACCATCTTGAATCATCTTTCCACCAGTGATACGTTTGGAGTTGCAAATCTRCCACACATTCTGTGGCAAAGGACTAAAAGGATCCTCCGAATAGTCGACATAAGAGTGCCTAGCGCCTGAAGAGCAACAAAGCTATGGCGAGTAGAAACAATCCTGGCAGTCCTGCTGCCCTAACCATTCCAGRTAGCTCTAGTTTGGGTACGTCGAATACAGCGACTACACCACARCAGCAATACMACAAGACGCCGCGTGGAGGTAACTCACGTAGCTTGGCAGCTCCGTTGGTATCGGCTTGTAAACACTTGCTACAACCCAATGGAAGCATCAAGGGAAGCGACGTGGCTGCGGCAGTCCTGCCCCATTTCGACGACCTCTGTTCTGCRTTTCCAGTYGAGAGCTTTGGCGATCGCAACGCCTTGTACGGTGTMGACGGAAAAAGACGCCCCATCACTCACACACGGATAAGAGACTTCATTTTGAACGAATTTGGGCCTACCCTTCATGAATACGGCATTGGTCGAGGCCAGCGTATTGCACTTGTCTTACCCAATGGGCCGGAATTGGCCCTATCGATTTTGGCTTGCGCACATTGGGCATCCTGTGTTCCTCTCAATGCCAATGGGGCAATATCGGAACTAAAGAAAGACTTGCAGGCCTCCCGGGCCAAGATGATTATTGGAATGGCGGGGATGGCAGGAGAATCCCCATCGGACGACCTCAGGGCCCTCCAAGACATGGCCAGGGCATTGAATATCCCTTTCTACGGGATGGTTCCAAGCAACGAAGAAGTAGGGATTTTCAGGATTATTCCCATGTCCTTGCCCAGCAAGGTTCCACTAGACGTGGCCAACCAAGCTAATGCTGCGTACGAAGAAAACATTATGCTGATCCAAAGAGCTGATTCGGAYACCGAGGACGCCAGTTGCTGCGGGACAACGATGTCCTCAAAGCCTCCACGTTTGCAAGTGAATTACAACCATCATTTGGAACGACTCGCGACCTACAACTTTTTGTCCAATGATCACGAAGACGAGGTCCTAGTGTTGTTCACATCGGGAACCACGGGTAACAAAAAACTCGTCCCTCATAAATTAGGTGACATGATCATTGCTGCTGCTGTCATTGCAGTATCTTGGAATTTGAGTCACGAAGATATCAACTGCAATCTCATGCCTCTCTTTCACGTTGGAGGGATTGTTCGCCAGGTCTTTGCCCCCATCTTGAGCGCGGGCAGTGTCATTTGTTGTCCGTCCTTTGATGCGCATCTGTTTTGGCAATTGCTTTTGTCGCAACATCCGTCGCAGCCTCGTTCATCCGACGGGGTTGTGACTGTTCTCGGTGAAAACAATCACACAAGCACATTGCCGGCATCATTTACGTGGTATTATGCAGCGCCAACTATGCACCAAGTGATTCTGGCAAATCTGCCCAGAAATGACGATGACGACGAAACMACTCCGCCACCCTTCACGAAAACAGCAGATGGAGCAGAGCGTCACCTGCGCATGATTGCAAATGCCGCAGGGGGACTTCTGCCTAGCTTGGCAAACGAACTTCGGAATACTTTTGGAGCCAACGTCTTGCCTTCTTATGGTATGACGGAATGCATGCCTATTAGTAGTCCGCCATACAACTACGAATTAACGAAACCGGGAACAAGCGGAGTGGCTGTTGGCCCAGAAATTTGCATTTTCAATAATAATATGAAATCWATGCCACCCAACAAGGAAGGAAATATTTGTGTCAGAGGGAGACCYTGTTTTCGTGGATACGGGGCTGTTGGTGCAGTTCTCGGTGGTGGTCACAACCACAAGGTGCCAAGGGCTTTAGGGCAAGGCGGATGGTTTAACACCGGAGATTTGGGCTACTTGGACGAAGACGGATACCTGTTCATTACGGGACGTTCAAAAGAAGTTATCAACCGAGGTGGAGAAATTATTTCTCCTCTTGAAGTAGAGGAAGAAATTGTTCAGCATCCGAGTATTTTGGCATGTGCTGCCTTCTCAGCTCCTCATGATGTCTTGCAAGAAGCGGTCGGTATTGTCTTGGTACACAAACCAGGCTGTAGGAGGCTGGATTTGCCAACTCTCCAYATCTTCCTCCAAGAGAAACTAGCTCCAGCAAAATGGCCGCAATGCATGGTATACATGAACGCACTACCAAAATCACACACAAACAAGCTGCTTCGAGTGAAACTTGGACAACGCCTTAACTTGCCTGAGTTGAATGATGGTATGGCTCCTGTTGAACGAACTTTTGAAGCAACTTGTCCGCCCCAGGGTACTCTGGTGGGAGTTTCCATACCATCTGAGAATRTCACGGTTGATCTTGAATATATCCAAGGAACRTTGCGACGCGAATTGCAAGTTCCCGAAGATGTTSAAGTCGATGAAGAATTTGATGCGGTGAAACTTGAGCAGTCTTCGTCAGCCCAGAAGCAACTGATTGTCACGGCGCACCCTTCACGGATTGGTTCCGTCTCTGTCCACGTACGTAACGTCTGCCCAAAAGCAGTCATTCAAACATCGGAACGTGTCTTTGATGCCTACCTACGCCCTTCCCATGTATGCAGCTACTCGGACGAAATCTCTTTGCAAAATATCAAGAAATACCCCGAGCCGACTGACGCTGTCATGTGCATCTTGAGAGGAGATGTCGCGAAGAGAATCATAACGGATCCAATGGTTCGAGAAATTCAAGAGCTTGTRCAACAGCTGATTGATTTAGACTGTTTACCAGCATACGATTCAAGCTTTTTCCATGTTGGCGGCTCAAGTCTTCTTGCGTCCCAATTGGCGAGTCAAATTCGCAAAAAATACTCATGCGATTTTTCAGGAACAGATATTTTTCGGCACAATACCTGTCTTGGTATGGCACAGCAYATCCAGAGGCAAAAAGGAATAATGTGCTCAGACAATATCTCTCTGCAATCCAGCAGCTTGTCTAACAACAATGACGGTGGTCAGTCTAGAAGCAAACAATGTCCAGTGGATTTGCAAAACGCACCACTGGATTCAAAACTTCTTGTACCCGAAACTGGTATATTTACCAGGCTATTCCAATTGGTACCCWCGCTTCTTATCTTTCCACTTTACCAGTTCACACGTTTCTTCCTATTTTTTATGAGTTTATTGCTCATTCTGCAGCGTGTTCCGGGAGAACGAAACATCTACAAGTTTATCCTTACATTAGTGGGCTTCCATTTCTTCTGGACTTTAGTAACACCACTGATTTTTGTGTTGATCAAATGGGCTGTCATTGGCAAGTACAAGGAGGGGCGATATCCGATATGGGGATCGTATTACTTGAGATGGTGGTTTGTAGATGTTTGCCGCAAGATCATTGGACGTGGTGTGTGGGGAACTAGTAATTGGACACTGTGCWTGTATTWTCGAATTCTCGGTGCGACAATTGGAGCAGGAGCTCATATTTCAGTCGATGCCGAGATCGCCGAATTCGACCTTGTGACAATTGGAAATGGTGCAAAGATTGAATATTCAACAGTTCGCGGTTTTGGACTTGATAGAGGGGCCATGATCATGGGCCCTGTCTGTGTCGACGACTGGGCCAGCATCGGTGTCCGATCTGTTGTCGCCCCCTACACGAAAGTACCTACTAACGCGCATGTTGGACCTGGAACTTCCAGTTACGAGATAACCCACAACGATGATCGACATGTTCATTATAATCGCTATGCCGTCCCAGAACCCGCTTGGTGGATGCAGGTTTTTGTGTGTCATCCTGTGATGTTTTTCGTCAATACCTTTTCTCATCTTCCGGCCATGTATGTCCTGTACTATTTAGTGAAAATGCACTATCAAGTTCACGATGAAGGTTTCAGCACGATGGGCGACTTGATGGAATGGTTGTGCGAACCCAGACGGATTCCTTATTATATTTTAATCCGAATTGCACGGTCGACTGTTGCGCCATAYTTTTATATGGCAGCTGCTATTTTTACCAAGTGGTGCGTCATTGGTAAATTCAAGCCAGGGCCAAGAGATATTACTAGCCAATGGACTCTGGCACGTCACTTTTTGTCAGCGACCCTTTTTTCCCGAGAGAACATGCAACAAATGACCGACATGCTTGGAAGGCATTTCGAGCCAGTGAGCTGTTTGTATAGGTTGTTGGGGGCAAAAATTGGAAAGAGAGTATTTTGGCCTGGGAACCAACCAGTCTTTACTGGCGAGTTCGATTTGTTGGAAGTTGGAGATGAYGTCGTCTTYGGCTCGAGAAGTGTTATCCTCACGTCAACTTTAGATACATCCGAAAAGGTTATATTCTGCGCAGGATCGAATATTTCCGACAACACTATTGTACTTCCCGGAGCTATCATTGGGAAAAACGCTGTATTGGGATCCAACACAGTTTGCCCTGCAGGACGCTATCTACCCGAGGCCAGTATTTACCTTGGTTCTCGAGGTGGAGAGCCTATGGTTCTTGAGCCGGGGACCGAAGCTRATGCAAAGGAAGTCATGTTATCGGTTGACATGAAAGAAAAAGATTTATCTTTTGAAGGAGACGAGACAACCATACGTCCCTTCGGCAGAGCTACAGCTCGTGGAGAGGCCAACTACTTCGTCTTTCCGCCCTATTTGATGATTATGTATCGATGTCTCTGTAATATCATTTTCGCAATGGTGCACTCGTTCCCATTGTTAGCTGCTCTGCACATTACCGGTGGACTCTTGTACGGATGGCAGCTAGCAGGGCGCTACTACGACGACGAGCTCTACAACGGACTGCAACTATACGCAACGATGTTCGGTATTTTTATTTTTACCCACGCTATTCGTACCATGCTTTGTTTCGCGATTGAGATCTCTGCAAAGTGGTTCTTTGTCGGATTGCGAAGCGAGGGKCGATTCAATTGGCATGAGTCGAAATACGGGCAAAACTGGGAATTTTATCAAGTTATTGGACAAGTGAGGAAGATCAACAGAATYATGGTTACTGACCTTCTGGCCGGTACACCTTACATGAGCATGTACTACCGAGCCTTGGGGTCAAAAATAGGAAAAGATTGTTGTCTGTATCCAGCTGGTGCAGATCCTCAAATGCCTGAGCCAGACTTGGTAACGCTTGGCGACAGGTGTTTAGTCGATGTAGCTTCTATTGTCAGTCACTTGAACACCAGAGGAAACTTCGAGCTTGTTCGAATAGTTATCGAGGACGACGTGACATTGCGCACTAGGTCACGTATTCAACAAGGGGTTCGGATGGAGACTGGGTCGATGTTGCTAGAGAAAACATTGGCGATGACTGGGGAGGTAATCGACGCTCAGAGTGTATGGCAAGGAGCTCCAGCACGACAAGTGCACTCGTACGAACTAGGATCTTCCATGGTTTAATTCAGCAAAGCTACCCACACATTCTTCTCAAGGCCGACAGCGTTGGTTTTCGCTGGCTATCTTCGGTTGAGTAGGAGAYATGAAACCTATATCCTTAGCTTGTGCAACCAATAAAAAGAAAGCGAGATTATTTTCTACATGCTTTTCCCTAGTATTCATACTGATGGGTAACAATCCCCATTTTTCATCGCTATTTACCTACAATGAGACTGGCACGTAAGAAACAGATTAAATCYAACAAACCAATATAGTCAGAAAGTTACTACTGCTAGTATTTGACTTATTTCCACTGGGGGTTAGTATGCCTCGGTTATGWCCCTAGAGAAAAATTTGAAGATATCTTGATTGCATGATTGTGGAATTACCTCACACCCACAATTTTTGCCCCAAAAGTATGGAATTCAAAAGCAAAGTTTTGAATACTAATAAATGTGTGAGTGACTTTGAAGAAGGCCCCCCTGTTCCTTCTTATTCTACTACTACTAGTATGTACATGAAGTAGGAAACTCATACAACACAGAACAAGTGAAAAAATGTATTCCAGAAGATGACCATACATTATCCCTGTCCCACCAGTAAGTTTCAAAGTAGTAGCTACTAGCAAGCAAGTTGCTACTAATACTACTAAAGATCTTTCTTGCTGCAGTCCAAATTGACACACCTGACTTTTGTTTGTTTTTGAGAGATTCCTGAGATTTTTGTTTGAGCCTTGTTGCCAGTAGTAGTAGTACTGGTGCTAGTCCACTAATAGAACTACTATGATTGGTGTTTTGAGTGATGATGTGTGGTGTTTCTGTAGCAGTTTGTGTATATACAGAAGAGGATATTAGTATGATACTATGTGTGTGTTGTATGGCAAACACCATGGCAATGATGTGCAATATAATTGTTCTGGGCAGGTGCATGAGGAGTGGTGCCAACAGATTTTGTCAATTTGGTCCATAGTATTGTGTCATATTGGTGAAGTGCTTGGGCAGTTGTATGAGGTAGAGTTGTGTTGGTCTGTAAGTAGAGAGCACACCTAAAGAATTACTACCATGCTGTTGAGGGTGATTTTTATTGGAAGGGTGTCATAGCCTGTGGGTGTGACTATCTAATATGCTGGATGTGAAGAATTGAGTGCTACTACTAGAAGAAAAATGAATCACAATCAAATGATAAGTGTGAGTTTAATGAGTCAACTCAATCATGGGTGGTGAAGATCCATAGTAGGATTGAGTGGTGAATTCTGAATGTAGAATGTATATGAATCATGTATATACTATCATAGGTATGATTCACATGTATGATATGATATTCAGCTGACAGCAAGTACGTACTAGTACTAGTACTAGTACTAGTACTAGTAGTACTAGCAGTAGTTGTCCTTGTTATGCTAAGATTTGTTAACTTTGTATTTCATTCCTCCCATGATGTTGCCATAATATTGTTGTTCCTCCGTTTTCTATTTTTTATGCTAGTAGTTCTCTCTAAAATGTTTCTTGTAGTAACAAAGTACTAGTTAGTACCACTAGTAYTTAAACACACASCAGTACAAGAAAATTGATTCCATGATAATAACACGGACCTCAATAGAGTTTATTTTCTGGTACATTTTGGGTACACCAGTAACATCACTGAGATCAAGAGATTTACTAGCTTGAGATCAAAGTGTTGTAACTGCAATTATCTTCAAGAACAAGCTCTTAWGCTAACTTCTRCAACAGTAATTTGTGTAACCCTTGAAGCAGCTCAAAATTCCCATGTACTTGTGCATACTTCCAAAGGAAGCTGCGTTGATGTTGCAATTACATGCTGCAATGAACTACAGGCACTGTCTTCTTTGGTGTACAGACACATGTCAGATAGCAGCAGCATTTTCTCTTTCTTATTGCAACAATGATGATTTTGTTCATTGTTGAGGATATGGATGACACTCACTGATACCATAAGAGTTSATGATACAGAGGAGCTGCTGATACCATACAAGTTGCTGGTGATAGATGAGCCAATGATGTGGAGGAGTTGCTGATACCGCCYTATGTGCAACCTACTCACAAGGCCTTCKTTATTTTTGTTTGACAGCAGCTCAGCCAGTGAAAGTATGGATCTGTAGATACTCTTTCAAAATTTCCCATGGTCAATATTCAAATAATTTAATCCCATTTTGGGTGATCTTTTGTGTATTTCTCAGCTTTGTRGGAGTCATCTAACAGGACATAGCAGTTTCAAAGCCAAAGGAATTATGCAAGGCTGATAGCCCCAAATCATGAAAGGGGCCTGGTAAACCAAATTTTGTTAGAGCTGAGATTGTTTGGCCTACAGTAGATTGCTTGGCACTTCCTGTACTGGGTCCTCTACTCMAGAAATCATCAAGATTAGCTCTTCTTACAAAAGCAAAAGTGAGTTTATCTGATCCATATTGATGATTATGATCTMTCCCTTTGAACCTCTTAAAGGCAYAGAGTTTGCATTGAAATGGGGTCATCAGTATATTRTCACCTAGCCTGGTAAAATCAAAGGGAGTTTTCTCTTGCTCTCTGGTYTTCCATTTGATGTTGGTCTTTGCTTGGGGATGGATATGCTCCAGGGCCAAGAGGTGGAAGAGGCCTACTTCCYTACTTGAAAAAAAACTTCCACATCAGCTTCCTKGGCATCTTGGGAAGCCTCCTACTGACCACAYGAAATTCATGTAGAAGAGCAACTGTCTCCACTTTGTTGTCCTTCCACAAAGAACACAGTTTCCAACGTAGCTGGAGCATCTTGGGCATTGTCCAAGGATAGTAGGYCCTAATATAGGGGAAACAAAATCCAACTTCACAAGGTTCACACATGTCATTAGASTTCCAATAGGAGCAAAAAGGGGCAAAAATAAATAATGMTTGCTTCATCCAGAGCAGAGTCATAAGTACACTAGGAGAAWTCAAAACATGTGTAGAGATGTGTCTTTTAAGTCAWCCCTTTCTCAGGTCCTCTAAAGCCATGTCACAATCAGCCAAAGGGYGAGGGTCAACTTTAAATCCCAGCCTTTACAATTGGCCTCAACATTCCATCAGCTCCAATCTCTCCTCCAATCACAATGTATCCTTGTTCAAACCAGTGCATGGGCATTTAATAATCAGACTCRTAATGATCTTAAATAGCACCAAAAAGAGGAGCTTCCTCAACATTGGTTTGTATTATCATAGAGTTGGCGACCAACAAATGTATGCACCAGCCGTACATTTTGGGCCCTTATTTTCCATGTAAAGAATTGTACTACTGCAGTACAGCAGGGCATATGCTGAATTTTTGAATCCCACCAGTTGTGTGACCAAATAGTTTTGCAAGTTTCAGTCTTGCAACAAAATAGTTTYGCTTGCATGTRTTCTTGCTGTACTGGTAGTACAACTCAAATTTTTAATCCCATGAGTCATGGCCAAAAATTGATGCACAGCAGAAAACATGTAGAACATCAAGAGAAGTTCAACTGATGCTAATCACTATAACTTTGTTCCCAATGGATGCTTAAGTATGATAGGCACATGAATTAATTCCCAGTAAAAAAGATTCTAGTCATATGGAGGAGTCAGGGGGTCATAGTAGTGGAACATACCAATATATATGTATGAATATAGGATTAAAATGTACAAATGGTTCACCCGGAAAAACGTAGCCAAGCCTACATGATAGGTGAGAAATGAAAGGGGATAAAAGAGCAATACAATGCTCCTCCTATGACTCCTTCATTTAACACTCCTMATGATAAGCCACCTCCTCCTTGCTCAATCATTCTAAAATCTGACATGTGAGTGATAATGCCCTGGTAATCATACTTCATTTGTAGAATGTTGAATTCAATGACCRTTTCAAGTACTAMTAGCTTGGGACTACTGATTGTCCCTTTGTAAAGGGCTCCTTTGACTGTGGAATTGTCTGTAACAAACAACACAAAGGCATCCCATTAATGCTCAGCTTAACCCTCAGACTCAATGATGCCATCCAGCACATTGCAAAATTACCTGAAGTTAATGGATTGCATTGACACATAATCTTGTCAAGATTGTATGATATAYCTCCTACTGTGAGTCAGTTGTCACCAAAGCCTTCCCCTGAGGCATCACCAAATCTGTAATTTACCTGATACACATGTTTAGCTCTCAAGGAGACCTTAGTGGGTCAAGTATGTGTAAAGAAGGATCTTGAGGAAAGCCTTGAGGTCAGTGAAATATCTGTTCACTGGCTTTACCCCATTTGGATGGCCTTTTGAATGAACATCTATCAGCTGATCTCTCATATTATTGTTTTGGATAGCAGTGAGCCAATCTGCCCAGTCTTTTGCTTTCGGTTTTCATCCTTCCTCATCTCTATTACTAGGTCTCCACAAGTCTATTGTTTGTTGATGCAGCCTTTTTAAATAWGGATTTGTCACCTCATAAGTCATTGCCACATGGACCAGAAAGCTRCAGTCAATTTTTAATTGTTTGTAGTCCATTGCATTGTCTTCCCTCATTGTATCTCCTTCTCCATGCAATCAAGAATGGGAGTGACTCTGTCCCACTTTGTTTGATGAGTGAGTCTAGTTACCAGGCTGGTGTGTAATCCCCCCAGCTCAAGCTCCTGTTTAAGTGGTACTATTACTAGATGGAGGCTGTAACTTTCTAGGAGCATGCTGTATTCCCAGACATTGTAGGADTTTAACCAGCCTCTGAGCTGCTTGCCACACTACCTCTGAATTTTCTCCTTAGGCTCCACAAACATCACAATCACCCATAGCTGCTGCTATACACCCATCAGTGGCATTCCACTTTATTACCCACAGCAAGCACGGATAAAATAGCTTCATGCCTGGAAGATTCTCCTGCATCTAGTCATATCTGAAAGGATATTCTTTGTCATGCCTGTCACAGATCATGAACTCATCAGCATGGTAGTAATACATTATTGCTAAGAAGGGGTTTGGTCTGAAGCCCATCTCATTTGTTGGGTCCTGTATCTGGTTGATGTTGATGATGCAGTTCTGTCCAGCACCAGTTGGTCCAAAGGCATGCATAGGGAAGACCTCATTTCTTCAGGGACTGGAAATTTTAGAAGCATTTCTCVAATGTCTAAATCCATTACCCAATTTCCATAGGACATTTGTCTTATTACTGAGTTTGTAATTGGTAGCCAAAAATTTGGTGCCCAAACTGCTTCATACAGGCTGCAGCTTGTTCCATTGTACACAATTCTTATGTCTAATATTTTGCCACTGCTCCTGATTCCCTTTAGTATACCCAATTTGTGATAAATTTTAGTCACAAATTCTGCATGTTAAAAATTGATCACAAAATTTTAGTAGCACAGACCAGTTTGTGTGGATTTGCTACTAGTACTACTAGTAGTCCCACCAATGATAATACAAGATCTTAATATCTCAGTATCAATAACAACATTTTATGCACGCTTCTTGGAATACTTTGTACTACATGGGTTTAATTGAAAATATTGAAAAGTGTGAAGTAAATAAGGGGACTTTCAATCAGGGACAGCAAAATCAGAGTCACGGTAGGGTCATTGTGGGACGGAGGATGAAATGTAGTTTGTACTGTAGTACTTCCTCTGTTCCCAATTAAATGTACCTATGACCCTTTTTTGCCCTTCCTAGAGAGTGTCCTTGAGTTAATTAACACCCATGAATAGTTTTATTCAACCCCAAATTCAGAAAACCAGATTCAAATTGAATATGACTGTGTAGAAGACGTATAATCAGTACTACAAATTGGAAATGAGCATGCACGTGATAAAAAATTATTTTCACACATAAAATTACACATACTATTAACTTAGCAAATGAAATTTTGACAATGGTACAGTGCACCTCTTTCAAACAAGAAATGACCACACAGGGACCTTCTAACAYGGGAAAGCGTGTAAGAGGTGGATTCCTTGAGTTAACACTTCATTCATTAGTAGTTTTAGTCTCACAATCCTAATTAGACGCAATCTACTACTACTACTANCGTCAGAATCGACAAATGACACCGAAACGGATTTTGTCCAGGGCGGACGATAAAAYCGGACGATCCGTGCCCTCCCCATCATCCGTGCCCTCCACATCATTCGTCAACTACCCCCTTTCTCCATATGCTGAATTCACTCCATATCATGCATATGCATTTTCTCCCCTCTCCTGACACTGTATGTGATACATCATCCCCAACTGCTACACCCAAACTAAAAGTCCCGACGTACCCGCATCATGCCTTCCTACCTAAACATGAGAAAAGACCAGATACACCTTACAAACCAATTCAACCGTCCCCCGTAGCCATTGTCAACGTTCACTCGACTACATCCATGCCACATCCTATGCCACCGCCAACCGTATATACCTCCAACATCTCATCCACTGTTAGAGCACAAATTGACACTGGCGCAGATATTACGTGTACAAATTTAATTGACGTCATCCACAACTACAGACYGTACACAAAAGAATTTCCATGTCAATTAAAACTTGTCGGCGCTTTACAATCTACAGACGGCGTATATCCACACGGTGAAGGATATCTACATGTACCAGCAGCCAACGACAACGGTTATACCCGCGTTCGATGTATCTACTCCCCAATCCTATCCTCTACACTCATTTCTGAAGATGATTTCATTCGTTCAAACCCAAAACTAAAACTTCGAGATTATACAATCGAAATTTACAAGTTYCTTCACACGAATAAACTCACCATCAGATGCAAACACCGCCTCGACGATACCAAAACTATCATCGTTGGTGTAATCTCCTTTGGCAAATCATACACTCAACCATTAATCATGCCTGACCTATTGCCACACCATCCTCGAGCTACACCATACAATTCACTCGAGAAAGCACTCAGTCAGGATGATCAATTTGCAAAGAATTGCTTTACTGCCACTGTCAACAAAATTCATGTATTTCAAAAACGAATCCATGACCACATTGACAAACACATGCATCAATTACCTTGCGACCTCCCAAACCATCCTGTCAATGATTGGACATTCGAAGCTATACCTATCAATGTCATCAAAGCACAAACAGAACGCCTTCTGTGGCATCAACGTCTTGGCCACATCAACGACGATTACCTGTATAGTGCCCACAAGTTCATTGATGGCATCCCAAAATTTAAACACAACGATCCGATCCTTGATAAATGCCCTACGTGCATACAATCCAAACAAACGAAAACGCCACCTGGTCCTAACACTACGCGTACAGCACAATTTCCCTTTCAAGGTCTTTCCATCGATTTCTCCTTCAGTGGAACCAAATCGAAGGACACTGCTCATACACAAGACTACGAAGGCATCAACGGCGAAACAAGTTGGATTCTTATCTCTGATCACTTCACCCGCTTCTTAACAGGCGACACCCGACTCTCCAAAGCGTCACCTATTACCTGGCTTCAGAAATTCTTAGAAACAAACGCCCCGAACTGCTCTGACAAGTACGTCCAAATGGACCAAGGTGGAGAACTCTACCACAATCCTGAAGTACGAAAGTTATTTACTCGCTACGGCTATCAACTTTGACCTACAGGTGCAGATTCCTCCCATCAAAATGGCCCCGTTGAACGTGCACATCGAACAGTATGCGATCAAATTCGATGCCTTCTATCAGGCGCCAACCTTCCGATAAAATTTTGGCCATATGCATTTCATCACGCTCTGCGCATTTTAAATGCTATCCCTCAGCGTACACAAAATCAATCACCCCTGCAACTTGTTACAGGAAAGAAAGAAAACTTACGCAATTTCAAAACCTTCGGATGCCGCGTCTGGGTTCGCCCACCTGGTCAAAGATCCGCAAAATTCAAAAATAACTCTCGAAAAGGAATCTTCCTTGGTTATCTCCCTCAAACCATAAAGAACATCTTGTGGTATGATGTCGAAACCGATTGTGTCAAAATTGCTTCCCACGCTCGTTTTGAGGAAGGCATGAACGACCTCCCCATCGATGCAATTCCTCCGAATATAATTCACTTACAACGCTCCGAAAACGGATCACCAATACCACCCGATGACTCCGAAATTGAAGATATTGACCTAAACTTTCATATCTCCCCATTTCAAAACATCATGACAAAAGAAATCCATGTCAAATGCGACAGCCCAACCTTCGGTCTCCAACTAGACCAAGACGAATTAAGCGGCCGAGTCTTTCTCAAGGATGTCACAAAGAAATCAAGTGCTGCAGCAATGTTCTCCAGCTGGAAAGCGACGCGAAATAAAGTCCGCGGTGCTTACATCGTATCCATCAATAACCAACCCGTTTTCAACAAACAGTCTGCTGTCAATGTCCTCGAATCATTGGTAGAAAAAGGCACAACTGACTTCGAAATCAAATTTGCCCCTGTTACCAAAACGTCCAGTGTTCGCAGATGGAAAGAAATCAACGAATACAATTTACATGCGCCGACTGACAAATTCAATACCACTGCGCAAATAAATTATGCTGCTCTTCGAGCAATCACAGCAATACGAACCGGTACCCATATCCCTTCCAACGTCGTCTCCAACGAAATGATTCGATTAGTCATCAATGCCCTTACTTCCCAAACTACAACAAAAGAAGAAGAAGCACTTGGTCACTTCACACATCGCAAACTCAAGAAGCTCAATAATTGGAATGAGTGGCTAAATGCTGAACGCAAACAACTCGACCAATTTCATGATCTCGAGATGTATGGAAAACCAACACCTCGTCCTCCCAAATCAATCTTGCTCCAACCCCACTGGCAATACCAAGTTCGTAAAACTGGTGAGCGACGATCTCGAAATTGTTGCGATGGATCTAAACGATCTGCCCCATTGCTCCACGCAATTGCATCAACCTACTCCTCATGTGTTGAACAACCAGTGCAACGTCTCTTCTTTGCCCTCACCGCCATCCTCAACTACAAGTTGTACGCTGGCGATGCCAAAGATGCCTATGCTCATTCGCCACCTCCCGAGGTCCCTACCTTTGTCGCTATTGATGGACAATATACGGACTGGTATAAATGGAAATTTGGTGCGCATCTCGACGCAACACATGTTCTTCCTGTGCAACATGCCCTTCAGGGTCATCCTGAATCTGGCCGTCTCTGGGAAGAACATATTAACAAAATCCTCTTCTCCAAAGAATTACGCTTCACAACAACCACACATGACAAATGTATCTACCAAACCACGTACAAAGACACGAAGATACTAATGTTACGTCARGTCGATGATTTCCTCATCGCATCTCCTAATGCCACTCTGGCAAATGAAATCTATGACATTATAGGCAAGAAACTCCAACTTCCAAAAGAAAAGAATATCCCTTTCAAGAATTTGGGACTTGCAACATCATATAATGGAGTCGATATCAAACAAACCAAGCACTACATTGAAATTTCTTGCAAAGATTATATCAACCGTGTCGCTCGATCCCATGGATGGACGACACCTAAAGATGAACTAATCAGCCATCCAACTGCCCCTCTTCCTGAAAGAGCCTTGGACAAAATCTTCGATGAAGACGGCCCCCTCGAAGGATCGCCAGAACACAAGAAACTCAAAGAACAACACGGTTTCCCCTACCGTACTCTACTTGGCGAAATCTTGTACGCCTACAATGTTTGTCGACCCGACATCGGTTTCGCTGTTTCAACCATGTCCAAATTCTTGTTGGCACCTTCCGACTTGCACTTTAAATACCTCAAAGGTGTTGCTCTATACCTCCGACAAACCAAAACATGGGGACTACGATACCGCAAAACAAATATCGTCCATGACAACGAAATCCTCGATGGAACGTTTACTGACTCACCAATTCCCATGCCAGATAACCTTCCAACGTTTCCGTCGTTGCCTTCGGACGCAACCATCACATGTCTCGTCAACGCGGCATACGCCAACATAAAACCGAAAAGAAAATCGACCACAGGTTTCGCTATCATGTTAGCAAATGCCGCCATTGTTTACAAATCCAAAACACAATCACAGACAGCGCAAAGCTCCACTGAGGCAGCATTCTATGCTGCCGTCTCCGCTGCTAAAATTGTGTTATACCTCAGGTCTATTCTTGCTGACCTAGAATTCCCACAGAAAAATCCAACTACGTTGTATGAAGACAACGACTCTACCATCAAAATTGTGAATTCCGGTGTCCCGACGGAAAGATCACGGCACATCGACATTCCCTATTTTGCAATCCAAGATTGGAAACGAGATCTATACATAAAGATGCAGTTCATCAGCGGCAAAATCAATCCCGCTGACGCGCTCACAAAGCCTCTTGGATGGGTCCTTCACAATTGACACGTACGCCGACTGTTCGGCCACTTCACTATTCCACATTCACCATGATATCCTCCTTCCTCGTCATTTTTTGCTTTGATCTGCTCACTTTACACATCACAGATCACGGGAGGGTGTTGTCTGTAGGATATCAGACCGTGGGTATGATACATACATACAACACATACATACGATACGTATCTACGATTCATACACACCATACATATATGACTCAAGCGATCCCCTAGGATTCATATGATCGAC
>CAACVS010000049.1:81657-94437 GCA_900660405.1 Pseudo-nitzschia multistriata | reverse complement strand
GTAGTGACTACTACTAGTAGTGGTATGGTGTAAAAATTATGGGCTTCTCTATGGAAGGTTTGGGTTTCAAGTACTGGTTACAAAAACTCAATCCTCGCATGTAACCAGCTTGAGGTGCGTGTACTACTAGTCTTTGTTAGCGTTACTAGTTTTTACTAGTAGTTTTTTGTAAGGCGCAGTAACAAAGCGCACATGGTTACATGTAATTTYGATGCTACCAGGTACAGTACGGTACCGTACTCAACGGTTACAACGAAAACTTGGTTTTTGGAAACATCAACGCCAAGCCACATTCACGAATGACTAGGGATTGACTCGAGGAGTCATTTTGTAATCAATATTTGTGACAAGCTTGGCTGTGCAGTCGAGTTTCACCTCCGCATACCGGTACAAACAGTTCTCTCACTGCTGTATTTGTCTTCCACAACGTATTTGTACCGGTACTCGTACTGATACTCTGAAATAGAAAACGATACTACCCTACGTAGCATCAATACAGGTACAGAGAGATTCCCATATCATTGGTCATCAAGTACCTTACTGTAGCCTAAGACAACAKCTGAAACGAATTCAATAGAATGAGCGCCATCTTCGACTTTTCGAGCGTGCTCATGATCATTTTGCTAACGATCTGCACCACTACCTATTTGAGAGAATTGAGACCGGGAATTTTTGACGGAAACAAGGTATGAAGGGGATGGTTTTGAAATGTCTTTTTGTCTTGTGTTCTGTTCTATTTCATGTGCTATCCGATCCAATTCAACTCAAGATGCGACCCTGTAGTGCAAACAATAGTAAAACGAATATGATCATTCTTGTCAAGTACGAATGCGGCAATTATCCCATGGTACTCGTAACGTCCTTGYCGAATCACGATATGTCCAGGTAATGCATTCTTATCATACTCATGTCCTATTTTATCAAAATCGATCGGCTGCTGTACTGCTCGTTCCCACATATGATACGATAATACAACATGATACGATAGCCACGTGATCCAGCCAAACCAATCCACAGCGATCGAACCGGTTTTGGGGGTTTTTGTTGGAAGATGAGCCGCATCGGGGAACGGCTGTCTCCCTTTGTTGGAGCCAGTTGCATAGTTATGGCGTTTCATGTTCTCCTCAAATAATCAATAACTTTGGGATTTGATGAATGGATTGGCTTTCAAAACTGGCGTGAATGCAATGAAACGAAACAAAACGAAACGAGACGAACTTCTAATCYATGCAGAAAATCAAGAAAGGAAGATACAAGCCGTGAACGAAAGTCGATAGCAAAGGGAAGGTGCASTATTGAATTGATTAATCAACTCAAATTCGTTCATCGACCGATTCACCAAAACGGCACGCAATGTCTTATTTTTCGGAACGCAATGCGCCATATGATGTAGCATGCATTGCTATCTTCCTCCAGATGGATCATTGATTCCCTCGATGTGTGCAATAGCTTCAGCGAGCACAACGATGCGGTGTCCCACCACTCATGGCAGACGGACCACCCTACCGTACTCCGAACCTTCTATGCTTCTCTAAAACTCTGTCGATGTCCTCCTTTGAAAATTTTGTTTAGCACTYTTTGAATCTATAATCTATAAACTGCTTTTAATTCTGAAAAGGAATGGTTCCGATCATGACCGATTCGTTCAACATGGTCACAACGTTATGGTACCGTTTGAGAAGGGCACGGAGACTACAATGTTCTCGCGAGACTAATACCGCTGCTGAAATGATAGGATCGTTGTAATCATTTCGGCGTAGTCTTTGAGAATAATTTATGAGYTGCAAAACACTTCACTGTCGCTGCTACTTCGTGTCATAGTCCAATCAATTGGTTGCCTTCGCTCGTCCCATACCGAACACAAAGACTCTGTAGTTTCAAGATGGTAGAAGTTACTCAATGGTACTTCTATTATTTTTATTAATACATACGTATTGAGATCATGATGTCATGAGCAAAATATTCGCTGCTTGTTCTAAATTGTTGTTGGATGCCTGCAGCGCCTCTTTCACGCGAGCTTCTTCGAACCCCATGGAAGTGAGTTGAGCGACAGCTTCAGGGGATGGTGCCACTTCGGCTACTGCTATCGGTGGTTCCGCTACTCGTYGTTGCTGTTGCTGTCGTTGTGGTTGTGCAACAGCCGGTACCGCTCTTTGGCGACGAGGTCGGCCACCACCGCCACCGTTTCGCATGTTCATGTTCATCAACGCTCTCATCGTCATAAAGGGAGCGTATATCTTTGGACTCGGATCCACGAAAAAGAAACTACCTATTGATTCCCATGGAAGCAGGTTGACAATAGCATCAGGAACGTCCAAGAAGAGAGAGCTGGTTCCGCTACGACCATTCGTCGATGCAAACAACAAAAAGAAGTATAAGGCGCTGACCAATCCTCCTATCGTGCACACCAGAAGACTTGCGGTTCCTCTCATGTATACAACGTAGGCACCCCACAGATACGGAAAAGTCTTTTCGCTACACGCTATGCCCAGCGTCGTGCTTGTCATGAATCGGGGGTACAATCTAGGGACAAATGCCTTGTACCAATACAATAGTCCCCCGGCTACTAGGTAAGGCCCCTTGGCAGAGGCAGACGAGGATGACGCCCCGAGCACGACACCCGAAAGTTCGTCATCAAGGGTTGCAATAGCTACGATCCTCACAAATACGTAAGCGACTTCCAAAAACACTAACCACGCGATGAGTCTCCGGCTGGACAGTTCTTGTTCTAGTCGCCTCAGGTAGTGTGCCAAAAAGGACAATCCGACGATAACTTCGGTCGGGGATTGAAAGACCCAGTTAGAGGGTCCGTTGAAGACTACCGATCCCCATATACTGGTGTTTGAGTCACCATAATCTCTGCTGCTCTGAAAGYCCTCCTCATTGCTGTTGATGACCCAAAACGATCCCGCAGCCCATAACATGCAAAGAAGCTTCGTGACGGGAGCTCCCAAGAACCAACTKCTTTGGTGGTGGTTAAAACCCTGTTGTCGAAAGCCTCCGTTGTTCAGGGCAGGCATTTTGGAAATTACTTTTATTCGATAGAAAAAGTTGCTTTCTTTTCACTCTCTCTCTCTCTTTCTTCGACGACTCTATATTCCTAGCACTTTTGTAGTTCTATGACGTGATTCTGTTTCGTCCTTCCTCTCCAATTGAGTTCTAAAACTTCTGTTGTACTGGACGGTACGAGTTCGTTCCGTACCGCACCGTACCGTACGCTGTGATTACTCGTACGCACTGGGCGTTGATGTCCTCCTTTGCTACCGTATGGTATGGTGCGATCCGACATCCGCCCGCTATGATGCTTCCAGGTTCAGCTCTGTTCAAAGTACGTATCGTACGTACGGTACAGTACTCGAATAGAGTACAGTACGAAATAAGAAGTAGAAGTATTTCGTATTACGATACTACAGTACTGCATACGTACGTACCATACGACATCCGACAAAAAAGGATTAGTACGTAGTTTGGGTACTCGTACGTACGTACTCGCATATTTTTCGAAAAGCATCATGCATTACTGTAGTACGAAGTAAACATATTATGGCTACCGTACCGGACGTAACATACCGATACGTACGTACTTGTACTACCGAGGGGTTATCGAGAACAACTGTTCTGCGTAAGGATTTCTCAWCAACTTTTTTGAATTATTACGACTTCCTGCTTGGTACTAATACCTAATATCAGTTCATAGCTAATGGATTCTAGTACTAGCTAGTAGTAGTTGGTAAGAACTGCAAGAATRAAAAAGGATGGCCTGTCGTTCTGGATGCATGACCGTCAACCATGTTGACCCCKCATCAAACTTCCCTCAAYCGTACTCGGAGAAAAAAGAATCAACAATACGTCCATATGTTTTCCCGTCCTCAAGTAACCCGTGGTGCGAGGCATTCTCTAGTTCCTTCACCCTGACGAATTTGTGGTTGAAGGCGTCCTTCCAGGCTTCCAAACACTCTGCAGTAACAAAATCGTGTTCTCCCCTCATCACCATACAGGATGGCATGCGCTGGGAAAATTCCAAGGGTTTRACCGCCCTCCATCCTTTTATGCTGTCGGTTCCAAACCACACGCCGGGTTGCGCGGCGTTTTCGTAGGCATCTGCCAGCGGCTTTGGTTTCTCCCCATCGGCAGAGATGCTGCGGCAGGCGTGCCTCGCTAGGAATCGATTCATGACCGTGGAGGAATTGGGGTCTTCCTCCAACAGGCTTGCAACTCGGGCATCCCAATTGGCATCCATCTGATCCACATCGGACGGCGCACTCGAAAGGATTGCGGACAGGCACCTCGGTGCATCGTCGCTGCCTCTTTCTGCTACTCGTTTCATGTATTCAAAGGCAAGAATTCCGCCAAAACTCTGTCCATATAAATGGAACCTGGTCAAACCAATCTTCTTGATGAGCACTTCCAAGTCATCAAGGGACGACTCTATGGAATATGCCTCGTTCGTTTCGGGACCGGGGCTCCTTCCGCATCCCAGCTGGTCGTAAAATACAATTGAGCGATAGGGAATCACGTCACGTAGGGGTAGCAAATAATCGGATGGAAGCCCCGGTCCACCGTGCAAAACTAGAACTGGAGCACCTTGCTGGGACGACAGATTCATTCGATTGTGGATGTGGTGCCGAATTGAATGGRCGGTTGTCACGGTTTCACCGTTACTCCCTGTATAGGTTCTCGATACCTCGACCTCTCCCAGGAACTCGATTTGAGAATTCTGTAATCGCAGAGATTGGCAGCCATTGCGGTGAGGAAGAACRGTATTTCTTTCGGAATGAAACGAAACAGAAATACCGGGAAGAGGGGTGCTCGAGAGAAACGCCGACGATGATTTTACAGCGACGAGAGACAACATCAATATTCTATTGATCAAAAGTTTCAATGATCCCATCATGGGTGAATATTGGTTTCCCCAAACACCCAGTTACGCATTTAGAACGGCAAGTACTTCCTGCGACTGGCTGCGAATCAATGGAGCAAATTGTGTGCTCTAAAGCTAAGCGACTTGACAGAGACCGATAACTATCCTTTCATCGTCAACGGGAAAAGAAAAAAACTGGTCGTGATAACTGCGCTTTAATTTCTGGGTTTTCGGATCTCTCCGTAATAACGGACAAGTAAGTACGTTCGTCCGTATTCTGTATTCTTCCAGACGGTACGTACGTACCGGTACATACCGGAGGGGTCATAACTTAGACCCCTGACATACCGTCGGGATAGACCCGAAATGCAACTAATTTTGCAACAGTAGGAAATCATGTACAAGTCTACGTATGTACACTTTGGTAACATCCTACTGACCACCACAGTATCAAAATCCGTCACAAAATCYGCAAAGTCGGTTGAGCAGAATTACTTCCATCATCGAGCATAACGCATTTTCCATAGTAAAAAGACAAATGATGAAGGTAATTCTTGACAATAACAGAAACATATAATTGTATATTTTCTAAGATCTTAGGGGGGGGGGGGACAAGTAGTTAGCAGCATCGGTATCAGCATCCTCGTCCGTATCAGTGAGCCTCCTCTGTACTACTAGTACTATCAGTTAGCGTCCTCCGTATCAGCAACACGTATCAGCGTCCGTATCAGCATCCTCCATATCAGTGAGCCTCTGTATCAGTGAGCCTCCGTATCAGCAACTCTTATCAGCATCCTCATCCGTATCAGCATCTCAATATCAGCATTTGTATCAGCATCCTCCGTATCAGCGAGCCTCCATATCAGTGGCTCATATCAGTGGCTTGTACTATCAGCGGACACCGTATCAGCGGACACCACAGTGAGCTTCCGTATCAGCAGCTCGTATCAGCGGCTCGTATCAGCATCCTCGTCTGTATCAGCATCTCAATATCAGAGTTCATATCAGCATCCTCCATATCAGCAAGCCTCCGTATCAGTGGCTCATATCAGCGGCTTGTATCAGTGGCTTGTATCAGCGGCTTGTATCAGCGGCTCGTATCAGCGGCTCATATCAGCAGACACTTTATCAGTGGACACTGTATCAGCGGACACTGTATCAGTGAGCTTCCGTATCAGCAGCTCGTATCAGTATCCTCGTCCATATCAGCATTTCCATATCAGCGTTCGTATCAGCATCCTCCGTATCAGTGAGCCTCCGTATCAGTTAGCATCCTCCGGACCAGTATCCGTATTAGCATCCTCCATATCAGCAACATGTATCAGCAACATGTATCAGCAACACGTATCAGCAACACGTATCAGCAACATGTATCAGTATCCTCCATATCAGCATCCTCTGTAACAGCGACTAGTATCAGCATCCATATCAGCATCCTCCGTAAAGAATTTGTGGGAGTGTATTTTTTGAGTATGCACCTCAGTCAGAAGGGAGAGGGAGGTCACTGGGAGACCAAAGAGCATTGCATTATTGCATTCTCTACGTGTTTTCAACAGCTGAGAATGCACCTCTGAGGCTACTGAATTCCACCTTGATTACAACAGTCAATACTGTTTTCACTAGTAAATAAGCACACAAAAAAGTCATTACAGTTGCAAAAAGAGGGGTATGGCTTCCGGTTGTTGCTTATTTGGGTCATAGGCCTATTTAGTAGGAATTTTCGTGGCCGTTGAGGCAATTATGATAATGCAATTTTAGTTGCAAAATACCGGTACCATACAAGTACGTACCGTTTTGTATCCATAACATAATGATATCCATACTTCCAGGTACGGTATGAGGTGCAAAATGTACGTGTGCTCTTTAGAGTCGTATAACTATGTGTTTACAATAAAGAGTGAGAATGAGGTTAGGGATCACTCACTAGCTACTCGTGATTTACGTGCCTCACACCACCCTGCACTTGCAAAATCTAAAGACTCAAATGAGTCGAATGTGGTAGATTCACGATTGCTTGTATGAAGCAAATTGTGAAGAGGATTTAGATTGCAAGTGGAGCAGATGTTGTTGAGTGTTGTCACTGTTAATGTGGGTGTATCCTCAACAATTGGGGTATGTTGTGTGCTGATTGGGGAAATGGGTGTATATGTTGGTTTAACGCATCCCATAAAGATGTCAGAATGTTCATGAAATTTAGTTCATCCAGTGGGTTTGCTCAGTGAGTCACTATAGTTTTCATCAGATTTGGTTTTAATGAAGTCGATGTGTTTGTCATCAGTCCATTGGAGGATAACAAAGTGTTTCATCTCCACATGCCTTGTTCTTCAAGTGGGTTGATGAGCATTTTCCATATGGACAGCACCATGGTTGTCCGCTAATATTGGTGTAGGTTTGGTTTGCGGCAGTCTAAGCTCTTCAAGGATCCATCGAAGGTATAAAGCTTCTTTGCCTGCATCCGCCATATTAGTAAATTCAGCTTCCGTGGAGCTTTGAGCAATAGTGAGTTGTAATCTAGTTCTGTAATACACTGCTGCTCCAGCAAGCATCATGATGACACCCCCCAGGGATCAGCGCTCCAGTTGGTCTGAAGCCCACGTAGTATCACATGATCCGTGGACTTGGAGGGGGTTGTGAGATTGGTAGAATTTTGCCAGCATCTCTTTCTTAGTGTATGGAATAGGAAATGGAAGATTTGGGAGATCTTCACGTGGTTCTGGTCTCCAGTATGTTAGGCCCTCCCTTTTGGTTGCAATTAAATAGTGGAATAGGTGCTTTACAGCCTCATAGTGAATTTTAGCTGGATTGTGTGAGTGTTGRCTGAGAGTAATCACAGCAATGGATATGTATACGACAGATAGTTAGTGCATATATCAGTTCTCCTATGCACTGTCTGTAATTGAATCCTGCTGACTGTTGAAGTTTCATTGCTTCCAGTGGATCAGTCRGTCCTTTYGTAAGCTGTATTTGCTTTTGGTATTGAGCATCTTCTTTCATCGGTGTTAGTYGCCTTCTTATTTTTGCAGTTTTGYTGTTCCATCCATGATGCAASGAGATCTTTTCAATATAAGTGCTACAATGAAGATGGTTATAGTGTTTAGTTTGATCCACATGAATACCATTGAATTTACGAATGGTTCCAAGGATATTGAGGGGATTAGCCATTTTTGCTTCTTGTATCTGGGCTCTTATCGTGTCNTGATCCACATGAATACCATTGAATTTACGAATGGTTCCAAGGATATTGAGGGGATTAGCCATTTTTGCTTCTTGTATCTGGGCTCTTATCGTGTCGCATACCTGTTCTTCAGTGTCGGCAATGAGGAAATCGTCCACTTGTCTCAGGATGAGGTTACTAGTCCTGTATGATCATGTTTATAATATAAACATGGTTCATGTGTCATTGGTTTGAATCCCAGGTCTTTGATCAGTATTTTGGTGTTGGTGGCTGTTTAGTGTCAATTTTGCTGTCTTTTGTTGAGACTGCTGCTGCTGCTGCTGTTATCAAGGGGGTTGAGGCTGTGACAGCTGTTTTGGCGACAYCAGTGTTTGGAGACGTTGTATCATAGGGGGATTCTATGTGATTTAGTACTGGTTCTCCTCCGCTATTTTCTAAAATTGTTCCGGGAAAATACTCAAGTCAAAAAACAGCAGCTGTTGTTCTGCAGCTGATGTTGCTCTTCRAGTGAGGGAATGAGTAGTAAATCAGACTACTCTCTTGATGGTGTTGTCCTCTTTTGGTTCTGATGACGGTTATTTGAGCTGAGGTATGTTCTTTTGTTGCTCATAACCTGCAAAAATGTACGTGTGCTCTTTAGAGTCGTATAACTACTTGTTTACAACAATAAAGAGTGAGAGTGAGGTTAGGGATCACTCACTAGCTACTCGTGATTTAYGTGCCTCACACGAGGATGTACGTTTCGATTTTTATAACAAAAAACATGAGACAAAATATCTGGGACGTTCTGAAACAGCRAATTTCCACGTACGCTTAGCTACCAGATCTCCAACTAGTTTGAATACTACGGTAGATTGTTGCTGCAAGGCAACGCCTCTATTAAAAAACAGGGGGCCCGGGAAACTATTTTCATTTAGGTCCAATTTCTCTGGCTGTTTCCTGGTAGATTTATGGTAAAAACATTGTCGATTTAAGGTAGAAACATAGTTGATAATTGGTAGATATAGTCAACATGTGGTAGCCCTATCATCACGTGCCATACTGCGGGTCTAGTACTATAAATTATACATGGGGGGATCTGGGAAGGCTACCAAAAATCGACCTTAAATCAGATATCAATTAGATTTAAATCTGATTTAAATCAGATTTGTATTCCTTTTCTAGTCGATTTGTAGTCGAATTCTGGTCGGAAAAAAATCAAATTTTGAATAAATATTTTCCCGTATCCCCCAAGTCATAACACACTCGTCCCCAATGCTACCACTGGTCGCAGTGGTCAAAGGTGCGGTGGATCTAGTAGCTAAGCGTACGTGGAAATTCGCTGTTTCAGAACGTCCCTGACACCGACCTTCGACTGAGATGTTTACTGTATCCTTCGTAACGTTGTACTGTCTACTTGTTCCGAGATTCTTCAGTACGTTGGATGATTGAATGATTGAATGATAGAATTTCAATTTCACAACGAAAACGAAAACGAAAACCATCAGTTTCACCAAAATAGGTTGACGATGATATTTGTGTTTCTTGCCATCACAGCGCTAACCTCTCCCAGACTTTCACCATTTAGACTTCCCAGGCACTCTAGGCTATCAGGAAGGTTGATTGCGAACGAATCATCGAAAGCAACGCACATAAATCAGCGCTCTACCTCTGCGACAACAATACATCTCACGTGGTCTCCCCAGGATCTCACGGCGGACAACGATGGATTTCGGCCGATTCCAGACGATGACTACTTAAAAAAGTACCAAGAAAWACCGGATTTGTGGCCCGTCGAGTTCTTTCTGGTTCCCTATCGCCGCCGACGGAAAGCTACGAACTGCAAAGATAACGACGACGACAACAACAATTCCGAGACCCAGATCCTGGTCAGGAGATCTGCCAACGGAACATCTAAATACGGGCTCGGAACTGGTGTTCCGGCAACGCGATGGATGGTTTCGACAGGGAAATTACCTCGCGGCTACGAATGGACAGATCCCCCTGTTGTTTTTGAGGCCAGTGACTTTCCCGAATTTCCGAAAGGTACCGGCAAGGAGGAACCGACGAGGTCTTGGGCCTACCGCAAAATTCATCTCCGAGATGACGCCTTTCACGACAGCGAGCGAGACAATGACGATGTCGCTGAATTCAAGGATGCTGCGTTGGAGGAATATGCGAAGGAAATAAGGGAACATTTGAAGACGGAATTGTTGAAAATTTCTCGGGAGGGAAACGAGAACTCTTCGAGCCGATGGGAAAGTGAACGTAACTCTGTCGTCCAGACTATCCTCGAGAGCGACAATAGCATAGCTGCAATCCAGGGGACCCTCCGAATGAGTGGTCTCTTTGAAAAACGCAAGAGCGACACTTCGGCTCGTTTTGTGGCTTTCTCCGATGGTCCGGATCCAGCGGGGTTGGCACGATCCGTAAAAATCTACACGATGTTCCCACAAATGCCGGATCCCATGCCACTGCCGTCAGCCCCCCCGGCRGRACTGAAGGAGGAGATCATGAGCCGTCCATCGAGGATGGCGAAGTCCGGTAGAGATCCGCACAAGGACGACTACGGGAGAACATATACGCATATTTCGACTTCCAACGTCAGCAACACGATACACGGCGTGTACCTTTCCTTTGATGCCACAAATTGTCTGCCGGCCGACGCATCGGGTGTTGACACTACAGAGGAAGTCCCCCCGGCCCTTGATCTTTTTGGCACTACGGCAGTCGAACGAGAATGGAAGTCTCTGCAAGAACTCAAAGTGCTGGACCAAGGGGGCAACAACATTTGCACGGAAGATCCAAAATCAACGTTCATTTCTGGCTTCATTGCTCGACAGCTCGTAAAAGAGGGGGCCATCGACATTCATGGCTCAACGAATCAATAAATGAGCACTACCTACTTTCTCGTGTATACCGCTGGTACTAATTCAATTTTGATTACCTTTGAACTGGGTTGGGAACACAGGATTGTTCGTGGCAATYACGTGGTTCACATTTGCACGTTGTTCCTTACCGATCCTCAACATGTCTCATGAAGCCTTTGAAAGGTTCGAGCAAATTCTTTCGAGAGAAATTCGATGTCTTGAAGTGTCTCTTGTCCGACACCATCCGGGACTGGGCCTCGAACCGCTTCTWGTAGTTGGCCACGATCGGCATTCACCAACACTTCCAGGCAAGTACGATGRTAGGACCGTTGTCATGGATATCTTCCAAAAACAACATCAGGGTCTTGTGTGTCGAAAAGTGCTTTCGGATCAATACATTGCAACTTGAGAAGAACTTCAAAAACACCTCTGTGTGAACGAATAAAACTGTAGTACTAGTACTTGTACTTGTACTTTTAGATCTTATTTTTCCCCCTAATAGTAGTGTAAGCAATATGGATTGATGGATCAGCATTCTCGGTAGGACTACTTTCTGTTGAGCACTTTCCCTTGCATGGCCCTGACGCTCCTTTCAAGTAAAGGTTTCAATCCATTAAAGCCACTTAACCGCAATGAATCTTGAGGTAAAGTCTTTTTCGGTGTGCTGCAAGTGGAAGTTGATTTTTTAGTTCTCTTGACCTCCTACTAATACTAGTAAGTAGAAGTACTAATCTTGCAAATTAGCATGTCAGCAAAATAGCATGTCAGCAAACTCATCGCATGCCACCAGCATCTCATTTCTGTTACTTCGTATTTTTCGAGAAAAAAAATCATATTCAGCCTAGTACATCTTCTACTGCACATACAAAGATATTGATACCATATTTTTATGTTCCTCCCCCCTCAGATTCCTCCCCAGCTCCAGAAGGTCAACTCCAGTCGAATAATGAGTAACGACTGCTGTATTTCTATACAGTGGGGGTATTCGAASATAATGCAACTAAAAATGCAACAGTAGGAAATCATGTACAATTATACRTATGTGTACATCGTACTGATTTCTGCTGCTGGCATCCCATGCCAGTAGAGTACAGCAAAAAATCTGCTAAGTTGGTACGCCAATTGAGCAGAATTACTTTCGTTTACAAGCTAAAGTCTATTTCCATACTAAACAGACATATGATGGAGGTAATTCTTGACAATAACAGAAATATATTACTATTATGACACTATTCAAAGATCTTAGAGGGGGAGGACAAGTAGTTAGTAGCAGCTACCACCACAGCAACTCATATAAGCAGACACCATATCAGCAACAAGCCTCCATATCAGCATCCTCCGTATCAGCATCTTCTGTATCACTGGCTTGTATCAGCGACTGAAATCAGCCACTCGCATCAGCAACTTGCAGACACCTTATCAGCAACTCGTATCAGCGACTCGTATTGGCGACTCATATCAGCGGACACCGTATCAGCAAGCCTCCATATCAGCAGCTTACCCTGTATCAGCAGCATCCTCTGTATCAGCAACATCCTCGGTATCAGCGGCTTGTATCAGCAGCTTGTATCAGCAGCTTGTATCAGCGGCTCATATCAGCGACTCGTATCACTGGCTCCTCCGTATCTGCAGTGCAGTAAGCCTCTGTATCAGCATCCTCCGTATCAGCAGCTTGTATCAGTGGACACTGTATCAGTAGCAAGCCTCCGTATCAGTGTGTGTCCTCCGTATTAGCAAATCGTATCAGTCTCCTCCGTATCAGCAGCAAGCCTCCGTATCGGCAGCTCCTCCGTATCAGCGGACGCTATCAGTGGACACTATTATCAGCAGAAGCTGTATCAGTAGCAAGCCTCCGTATCAGTGAGCGTCCTCCATATCAGCATCCTCCATATCAG
>CAACVS010000049.1:40976-64159 GCA_900660405.1 Pseudo-nitzschia multistriata | reverse complement strand
ACYACTAGTAGTACTAGAATTGCTAACATCTTCCTTCTTGCTAACATCTGGTAGCAATATKGTAGAATTTCTTGTCAGAATCTGGTAGCTCTYCTTCCTACCATAATTTTTTTTGTAATAATTAGATCCTCTTAGCCCCCTCCTGAAAGTTTCAGTCCTTGCTTAATTTGTGTGTTAAATAGAGCCTGCTGGTTCCATTCCAGCAACAGGTCTACTAGTAGTAGCCACCAAGGGAGGTATGTGATAAAATGGTCAATGATAATTGTCCCTCACAGTTGTTTGAATTGCATAAAATGTAGATTTAAAACGGTTTTCAGCATTAATTTAGAGTTMGAGATAATACCAACATTCTATGAACCAAACAATATGATTGGCTGATTGTTAGAAAGATCCCGTTCGATTCAATGAGAAAATTTGATTTAAAGGAGGTAAAAATCTGCAAACTCAGGGTTCAATGAAAGAATTTGATTTAAAGGGTGTAAAACTCGTATTGTACTTTTTTGATAATTTATATCTGTCTAATCAGCCAATCATATTGCTTGATTCCTAGAAAATATCCCTAATCTGTCTAATTAGCCAATCAGATTGCTTGATTCCTACCGCATTTTAGTATTATCCCTAACTCTAAATTTACGCCGAAAACCGTTTTATATCCCCCTCCAAACACCTGTGCCCTTTGTTGCTCATAACCTGCAAATGTTAATATGCTCCTTACTGCGTGTTAATACGTTGTTTACAATAGAGGAGTGAGGTTATTCACTAGCTACTCGGGATTTAGCCTCACAGCGCCAGACGAAAGATTCCGAAGCCTTCGTTCTTTCTTGAAACGTACGGTACGTACCGTACGGTAAAATTTCTTCTCCCTTTCGATGAAGACACTGAATTCGCAACGCTTCTTAATGGTGAAGATCACTTCGCTACGTAATACGTAAACGAGTTCACGAAAAAGATTTTTTTTCACGATTCAAACAGAATCTTTTTGATCAATTGCTAGTGTGCAATTATTCATATCATAACAGTCTCCCCACAACTTCGACATTGAAAACGAGAAAAGAAATTTGATTCTATCAAAATCATGGCAACGGAGAAAGACAYATTGATTGTGACGGACGCAAAGGCAGTTGAGGGGTCTGCCTCCGCTAAAAGCGCAAGAAACTGGAAGACTGCATTGTGTTCCTGCTTCCAGTATGGCTTTTGCCATCCTCCCCTATGGTGTGCTTGCTTCACACCGACTATATTGATGGGTCAGGTATGTCACCGTCATCTGTGTCGACGCCATTCATTGGAATTACATACAATCATTTTTTGGYCCACTCTGTCTATCTCTCACTCTATCCATTTCCACCCGCAATTCTATGTCCGTCGCACTACTGTCGTGRATGGGGTCCAGTTGCTCACACGGATGAAGATGACATGGTTTGGAAGTCCCTCCGTAGCTGGGGAATATAAGGACACCTTCAAAATCGTTTTGGTAATCGCAATCGTGAACTATATTATCTTTAAGGTGTTCAACTGTTCGGAATATATCCCTGGCGAAWCTGAGGATGGTGTCACCGTTCTGGTTAAGAATGAGCATTGCAATACTTCATTGAGTGGASTCGCCGGCACCATCAACTCTGTTTGTGCTTTGTACACTTTTRTTTTAATGGTCAGGCTTCGTATGGCAATCCGAGCAAAATATAGCATCAGCGAATCAACTTGTGTCGGATGCGAAGATTGCTGTCTCGTATTCTGGTGTCCTTGTTGCTCCGCTGTTCAAATGGCGAACCAAACGGCAAATTACGACGAAGTTTCTGGTCAATGTTGCACTGAAACTGGTTTGCCTCCGTCTACCGGCGACGTGACTGAAGCCATTGTGGTGTAAATGTAGGCTTGATGTCTAGAAAGAGAGAGAGAGCAATTGTGGTGTAATGTAAACATTGGTGGATAGCGAAAGCGAGAGAGAACTTTTTGTCTGGAGAAGTAAAGATTGGATRGCGAGATACCTAAAAACTGTACCGATCATGGTAAATTACCATGTTAAAATAACYATTCTATGTTGTTAGTATCCGTCAAATCGTTAATGAAAAAGTGCAACTTGCCGTTACCAATCTTCTTCAGATTCTCTTGTTTATATGGTACATTGTTAAATAATATAAACGAGAATAATAATTGATCTGAATTCTGTAGATGCAAGAAATTCAAACCTTAACTCTACCTCGCACTTACGACTTCCAACCAACAAATGCATAGGCGAGATGATCCCTATAGATACGTCTACTTYAGGACATATTTGCCGAGAACTTGTCKTTCTTATTYAATGATGAAATCCAAGGTGCATTACGATCATTTCTAATACTACATGTGTACACATCGTGCTTCGTCCGTAAATAAAAATGATTTAGCACATAACGTGCATTGATACCGATCACTTTTAGCATTGYCACATTTCATCTAAAGATGCATGGGATGCAGCGTATAGTACCGTTGGTTTAGTGTCGTCATCGATTTCAAAACTCATTCGAGTATTTGGACGTTCATTTGCCATCCAAATAATTCACGCCCTCCATATATACAGGAAGAATCTTCGTTGGTGTTACAAACTTGTTCGAGTTCAATGCTTTCGTCTTCATATTCCAGTTCTAGATGTGGGCCAAAATCATCTGCGCAACCTTCTTGAAGAAATTCAGAAACTGCTTCTTGGTTTAGTTCGCACTGCATTCGAGAGAGATCCGCGTTTGAGTAAGAACCAACGCGATTTAGCATTTCACGTCTCTGCCAATAGTCTAATTTTGACACCCTCCGCTTCCTTCGGATTCCTCTSCGCTGATTCTCTCGTTGCCGAATCAAAAGTTCATAGTCRTCGATATCGTACACTTTTTCTTTCGCATGAAACCAATCCAAGCTWAGTGCAAGACCATCTCGACATATAGGATGGTCGCCTACAGTAATGGCATATTCTCGAACATGTGCGGAACCAAACTTTACTCTTCTGCGGAGCTTCTGCCAATTTTCCATCAAGTTTAGTGTGTTCGATATTTCCTCCAGATCAAAAAACTCCTGTGTACCGCACGATGCGTACGAGGAAGACTCTTCTGAATCCGAAAGAATTAAGYTTGGTGCACAGTCTAATCCAGTTGAATAGCAAAGGTGATTGTACTCGAGCGGAGCATTGCCGACAGGATGGGAAGGCGATGCTACTTTGGGTACAACATAATCGTCATTGTCAACACCGTTATCAATGTCGTAGTCGTCGTCGTAGTCATCGAGCAAATTTCGAAGGAACGCCATCACGCCAGTTTGTTGTTTCARTCCGTCTTTTTATCTTATCAATCTTGCCATTGTGCAAGCAACGGAGTTGCACGAGGTAGTTTGACGGGTACAGGACATGRCATTGGGACGGCATCAATCGACTAATTTCTGGAAAACACCTTTTTTGTGAATCAACGGAAGCACAAACAAAATATGTGCTATTGTTGTGCCTGCGCGCAGAATTTTGGCGTCTACTCGTACTGGGAATATGTTTTCCCAACTATTTAACGTCAGAAGTAAAATTGTGTCGAATTTGAAAGCCACTCACATGTTTTTTGTGTGTAGTAACTCTTGGGAAGATCCACGATCAGACCTCCTGCATACCGACTCAAGCATTTTTGGCATCATTTTTTCTTTCTTCAAGTATTGATCATTACTGTAGTTCGCATTATTATTTTTAAGAGAGCGTTTAATGACCACGTAATGGGAAAGTGCGAAATGATGGTTTCTTGTAGTACCGCCATGGTAGGAGAGTCTTGCGAACACATCTGCTTTTCTTCAATACTTCAACTTCATCTGATTCAATCAATTACTAGTACTACTAGTACTATTGCTACTGGCACTCTTAATGACACTACAGTGTCAATACTATACTTTCAATTTATCCTACCACCAGTTTGCTGCTGCTGCTGCTGCTGTTTTTTTGTTGTTGTCAGCCTGCTGAGCAAAATATTTGGTCTCAATTTTGACAGATCTTTGTGTTGAGTCATTCAACAGGAGATTTTCATTCATGAATTCCAGTCTAGATTTACTAGATTGTCTGGTGTAAGGTTTAAAATCATGCATGCTAGTAGTACTAGTCAATCAAAAATATTGATCAAATTATCTAATTTTTGGTCTGTCAGTCTGTCAAAAATAGATTGCCTATTATTGGAAATACTTCATTGTAAATAGTACTGCACAAGAGGAGAGGGATATTAGTTGTGTAATCTAATGCTTCTTGCAAGGGTKAATCAAGTGAAGGAGACCCTTGTTTGCCATGGTCAATTGGTGCTGTATTGTTGTTGCTGCTGCTTTTCCAGGTGGACAACTAAAAATCTGTATTCCTACATGATTTATGTAGGCTTAGTACAAGTTGGTACCAGCGTACCACTTTTAAAACACATGATTCAGTAGGATCTTTACTATGTTCTAGTACTACTATCTTTCGAAGCCTCTTCAATACAGGATTCTTCAGTAGAATTTGTAGTACTGTATTCTACAACAAATGCTTTGCTTGTCACTACAGCGCCACATTTGCTTGCTCATTATAGTATTAGTAGCTAGCAACAGCAAGAATATCAAAATGCAACAACAACAACAACAACAACAACAACAACAACAACAACAACAACAACAACAACAACAACAACAACAACAACAACAACAACAACAAGCAATACACAACAAGCAATACACAACAAGCAATACACAACAAGCAATACACAATAAGCAATGATACACAACACCAATAACAAGACAAACATACACCACAAGAACAAACACAACATCCGACACAATAAATCAATGAATTCCATACCTATTTCAGAGAGGACAAACAGCATGATCAGCTTAGATACATTCTTTTCAGGGCAGTACTTTCCACCTTACTGCCACCAATTATGAAATGCATACCGGTAGTAAAGTTAAGGAAATGAGATGCTGGTGGCGTGTGATGAGTTTGCTGTTACTGTATGCTACGGTAATTCGAAACTTCCACTTGCAGCGCACGGCAAAAGACCTAATCAAACGTTTCACGTCTGGAATTTTTTTACGGAGAAAAATACCAAAATCGTCATCATCAACTGTCATCACCGTTTTTGAACAATACCTTGATTGCATTACTAGAATCAGGCAAAGTTAGCTTTCTACGATTTTGAGAATTCTCGGATGAAGACGCAAGACAGCTGACAAGAAGGAGGCAAACCAGCATYCACGGTCATTTCCGCAGCTGCGTTGAAGAAAAGTCTTCTAGAAAAGGTTACGGTAAATCTGCAATGATCAACACATTTCTGCAATGCCAAAAGTAACAGACAATATTATTGGTTGGAACATCAAAAAACCAGGACTTGATACTACCTACAGTTGTCATGTCAAGTTCAGATAATAAGCCACCCGAGAATGGCAGCGAAGAAAAGCTTTCTAATCTTAGAGCAATTTTGGGATATGAGATACCGCGTGCTCGACTTGTTCAAATTTTGGAGGCATCCAACGGGTCACTGGAGCATGCCATCGAAATTTATTTTCATCAAGAGAACCAAGAAATGGAGCGCACCAATGTAAAGGATACGGATGACGTGAAAGGAGATTAYTCACCGCTAGATCAGCACGATTGTTCATCCAAAAATGAAAGGAAACCAGAGATTTCCAATCGCAATGAATACGAAGATGTTGAGAGCGTAGCAGCGAATAAAAAACGAAGTCAGACAAGAATGGCATYAAACCATACAAAAAAATCTCCATCGAAACAGGCTCGATTGGATTCGTTTTTCCGCGTTGATTCTGCGAAGGTTATTGGTTCACTTAAACAACTCGGAAGGAAGGATCTAACAGGGACTATAGTCAAAAGAGAGACACTTGAARCAATTCAAAACTCTGATTTGGAGAACTTTAACAGAACGTACGAAGAGACAATGGACAAAACACCAACTGCTGAAGATACTGCAAAAACAAAAATGTTTGCTCCTAAAGTATGCAATGACAACGACATGAAAAAGGGGTGCCCCGATGCTTGTTCAGACACGTCTTACGTCTCGTTTCGAAGACTTTGCGAGGCTTTGCAAGAAATGACAGATACTACAAAACGTCTTACAAAGCTCAAAGTGCTCGAAACATTTATTAGAGAAGTTGTTTACTCTGATTCCACCGTTGACAAAAGGTGCAACAGAGGAGAAAGAAGCCATGTCTCGATGAGGGTGAATACATTATCGTCGGCGTTGGGACTTATGTTAGGAGGAGGTACATCTTCACCACTGAATATCAGCGGTTCTGCAGTTTCTAAAGCACTACAAACCAGCCTAGGCATTACACGAAATCAAATTTCGAAGGCATACCGACACTATGGTGATCTCGGTGATTGTGCTGCCAGCTTCTTTCAAAAGAAGACGCATTTTTTGGTCACCTCAAATGCTCGTCGCCAGTTATCCATTCTTCAGGTGACGGAGGTAAGTCAAAGTTGTCACCTGATCTGATGTATTCTAATTGATTATTTGCTCTAAACGCATATTTATGACGACTGGCTAATTTATTTCAGGGTTTGAGCAAAGTCACYGAGACAACTGGAAGAGACGCAAAACAACATGTTTTGCACTCTCTTCTACAAAGCTGTAAAAGCAAGATAGAATGTCGGTTTTTGGTTCGACTGCTATTACGTAACATGCGAATTGGGGCGAATATTAAGACAGTTTTGGCGGCTCTTGCCATGGCAATGGTACCAGCAAGTATAAATGCCGTCGTTGGAGACGAAAACAAGGAGAGAAACGAGTGCAACTCTTTGAAGAAACCAGGTATGGATACGAAAGATGCGATTACGATGGTTCAAAAAACATATGATGTGTGTCCCGATATATCCAAAATTGTTGCCGCCCTTTTAGAAGGTGGTTTCGACCAAATGCAGCGGGTTTGTTCAATACAAGTGATGACACCAATTGCTCCAATGTTAGCACATCCCGTTCATTCTTTGGATGAATTAAAGGAGAGAATAGGGAATGATGGTGAAATTGCCACAATGGAATGGAAGTATGATGGAATGAGATGTCAGGCTCATTATGACGGTGTCAACATTCAATTGTTTTCGCGGCAYATGTTGGACATGACGAATCAATTTCAAGATGTTGTCAAGTACCTGTTGGATACCATACGATCCTCCAGTCCAAATTGTTGTAGATCGTTCATCATTGACGCTGAAATTGTTGGTATAGAAGGGGAAGGCAGAGATTCGCGTTTGCTTCCATTCCAAGACCTATCTACTAGAAGGAAAAAGATGGATGACGGGAAGGGTATCAAAGTGAAAGTGTTTGTATTTGATTTGATGTTTTTYAATGGAAAATCCTTGGTCAATGAACAATTTCACAAAAGGAGATCTCTGCTTCAAAAAATGTTCGTGGAAACAACTAATTTTACGTTTGTTTCATCACAGAACTTGATGAGTTATGACGAAAACGTAATCACGTCTTATCTCTCAGAGGCCATCGCAGGCGGTGCCGAAGGTCTCATGGTGAAATTGCTGGGCGAGAAACCAATTTCGGCAACAAATGAAGGCATTAAAAGTTTTTACGAAGCCGGTACGCGAAGTCACTGCTGGCTAAAAGTGAAAAGAGACTATGTTGCAGGTTTTTCGGACACAATCGATGTTGTTCCCATTGGTGCGTGGTGGGGAACAGGAAGAAAAGCTCAGAAATCATTTTTGTCGCCAGTGCTACTAGCGGTYTATGACGATGAGGAAGAGGTCTTCCGATCAATATGTAGATGTATGAGCTTCACGGATGCCATGTATGAATCTATACGAAAATTCTACTTCAATGGTATCGAATATCCCACATTTTTTGATTCAGGAGTCTTGGAGAATGAAGGCATCAACCCTGAAAAAAAAGTTATCAATGGAGRCGGTCTGAGTAGTAATGAAGACGATGGGGATGGCAGCTGCGGAAAAAAAGGTATTGATGACCACTGTCAAGATACAGATGGCTCCATAATGGCTGAAGGGRGGGAAGAACAAAAAGACAGGAATAGAGTTCACTGCTTCCCGGATCGTCCTTCTTCGGCCTTCGTGATAACTAACGAGTCGCCACCAATTTGGTTCAAACCCATGGAGGTATTTGAAGTTGCATTTGCAGATCTCAGTCTTTCGCGACAGCACACTGCAGCTGCTGGTCTTGTTGACGAAGAAGGGCGTGGTGTTGCCCTTCGGTTTCCTCGTTTCAAACGGCGCCGACCAGACAAAAAACCCGAACAGGCTACCACATCCATTGAAATCGCTCAACTTTTTGCCAAACAGTCCAAAATCAAAAAGTGACCTCGTRTCTCAAGCCAAATGTAGGATCAATTTACGTCAGAATTTCMTTTKCAAATCRCGTCTTCMGCGCCTTTTCAGAAATTACTCGCTTCCTCAAACTAATCAATGAATCATTTCGCACACACTAAGCCCATCATCCAAATATAACTCGGAATAAGAATTCTTGTTTTGGCTTTCTCGTGGTTGACACTCTGCAGAATCACTTAAAATTAWATATTTGTACAAAGATAGCGTTTGAACACTTTGTGATTTGATACAAGTCAWTAAGGTGACATAGGGCCATTTCCTCCTTTCGTGTACTTCGCTGAGAGTATTGCTTGTTGTCCCCATGTCGAAAGATCCCYCATTYTTTGGTGTATTGCGATGAGAGCACAAGTCGCCGATKGTCTTGCGTAGGTGTTGCTCCTTGTCACATGTCGAAAAACTATGTAGGTAGGAAATCTGGGTTCACGCACACATCTACGTTGATTGAAATATTCTCTGGATGTGAGCAGCCCGGGACCTCGCGTGATTCCGCACCGAAGTTGCGCGAGTAGCATATGTTGTCGCCTTTGCAGTCGTCATCGTTATCGCAATCCCCATRGCATTCTTCCAATTCAAAGAACGGACTCCATCCCACAAATACAATTTCTGGTCTTTCTTCAACGAAGAATTCTGYTTCTAATATGGACGGCGGATACGTCTCATTCGTCTCTGCAGTGTATGCCATGGAAACACGAGATGGTATACTAGATGGTGCACTAGATGGTGCACTAGATGGTGCACTCGATGGTGCAACAGATGGTGCAACGGATGGTGCAACGGATGGGGCAATGGATGGCACAATGGATACCCTTGGGATCACTCCAAGTATAGGTTCTCTCGTGGGCTCTTCCCTGAGAATCACTCCCAGTAACGATTCWTTCGTGRGCTCTTCTGTTGAATTCTCTTTGGGTATATTTGTCGGACTTTTYGTGGGTTCTTYAGTTGGTTTAAACGTGGGTGCTGTCGTTTGAATCTCTCTCGCTTGATGCAACCACTCTAGGACTGACCCGGAAGTGCACCTCATGTATCGAGGTGCCTCGTCTGGAAATTCATTGCAGACGGTTTCCACTATCCAGTCATAAAAGTAGCTCACGCGAGAATAAACTCCTGGAACTCCTTTTTCAGCACACCCGCGACCCCAACTTACTACGCCAACTAACCTATCCTCCTCCCGGGTGTTGCCCTTGCGTATCATTGGCCCTCCACTGTCACCTACAGCAACAATTGCATCCGAAGCATGAGAATGGCAATACMAATRACTTCGACGTAATTCTTCCGAGAAATCGGYACRTCCGCTTCCATTGATCGCGATCAAATCACAACGAACAAAAATGAGGTACYACTCACCGATGCAAGAATCTTTGCCATAACCTGCGGCGCACATCATATCCTCAAGAATTTCCTCCTTGTCCCCATGTCCATAGTCGCATGTGTCGTTGTCTACATATTCCAACTCTACTTCCTGGAGTTCGTCCGATAGTATCATGGGGTCTCCCTTGTCCGTGTCGCCGAATCCGAGGACGGTAAAGCTTCCTCCTTCGATTCTCTCCTTCTCCATCTCTATGTAGGGGTGGTCGGCTTCTTCCTCAAGTATAAATAGAATAATGTCCTTTTCTAACAGTTGTATGTTGTAATCGGGATGGACGATGGTCGATCGAATTTTGACAGATTGTCCGTCCGTGATGTCTTCGAAGGCCCCTATGCGGAGCCGATCGGAGGCCATCTCGCAGTGCGCCGCCCCCAAGGCCACCCTAGGCGCTATTAAAACAGCACCRCATAGAGACGTCCCGTACATGAGCGAGAAATAGGGATATCGCAATCGATCGACGTCTCTCCCGTTGATGATGCGCGGTACTGGCTGCATCACAACGTTGTCGTGACCCCTGAGGTTGCTGTTTCGCTCGGTTGACTGGTATTCTGTCGCCGCAACTCTGCATCCCCATGCCGAAAGCAGGAGTGCTATTACTGTTATCGATGGTACCAACCAAAATACGAAGTCCGTCCTCGTGTTCACACGCCTTTGGACCATGCTGTTCCAGTCGCGACGGACACCGGTAAAGCGCTTTCGAGTGTTTTTGTRTTTGTAGTGAGATAAATGCCGGTGATAAACAGATAGCACYGTCGTTCCCATGCACCGAAGGACTCGTGATAATCAAGACTAATTKGCGCAGTAGATGSCAAGTGCGATGGGCGCTTTAAGAAGGAACTTCAATGTTGGATGATAAAGAAATTTGTCGATACAGTGAAAGCGGTGTTCCTGGAAATTCACTGTTGACTACGAAAGAAAAATTCGTCGGTGCATGACTCCCAACGAAGAATTTTGTTATTGCGCCACCCTGAGCTYACTAATACCGGTACCTACCATTCTTGTCAACGGAGTACCAGAAGTAAATTAGGCCACCGCACGTGTATCTGTGACAGTTTGTCGTGGAATAATTGCTATCACATAGCGGTAGCGTACACCAAAGATAGAAATATTGGGTCTCTATCTATTGCTTGACACTTATGCAATGGAATGGTACGACTKGAATCATTAAACTCTTTTTTGTCGCCCCCTAAGAGTACACGTAGAGTAATACAGTAATGTCTTCTCTTTTTTAATTGCCCCTCTTAATTTATCACGTGTATGGGGTTTCGTGTTTGGTCTGATGTCGGGGAAGATCCCACCATTGTTGTTGTTTTGGTACGATTGCATGCATTCCCCCCTTTTTAATTTTGTTTTGAATTTCGAGCATGAACCCCCCCCCACACACACAATCCACCGTTTGGTTCGTATGTACCGTACGAGAACTTGTACTCACACATTGGAACCGCATAGCATTTTGCATTTTAGCCATTCCGTACCTAGAGCTTCTGTAGAAATTGTACGGYACGAATTTAAAAAAAATGCAAGTTACAAATTACAAACACTCCATCCATCCTTACGAATGCAATATCGTACCGTACAGTACTACTCGAACATAACGTACAGCTATTGCAGGTAGCAAGAGTGGTGGATCCAAAAGTTACACCTTGCACGGCTCGATACCATTCTCAAAATAGTGCAACGCGTTACGGGATACGGTACAGGGAGTYTGAAGTTTCAACAGCAGGCCCGACTCCAGAATCACCATCTCGACCATAGAAAGCAATAGACTGCCATATCTTGCATCTGCGATCAGCGATATCTTCGACCAACTAATTCCTTCAGAAGCACCTTTGAAGTTTAGAACCATCGACGAATATGTCACCATTGCCGAGGACAATGACGACATCAAGGCTTTTGTCTCTCGCAATACTTTGTTCGTCGTTGATCCGATGTTCCACAGCCATCACGAGAAGAACATCAAGTATGTTCACGACGGTGGCGACGACGACGAAGGCAGCAACGGGTCCCATAACACATCAATTGGAACTCCATTCGTCGCTCTTGCTCCTGCGCGGAGGTGGCACCGCTGATGGAAGTAAGAAAAAGGGCAAGAAGAAAAAATCAAAACGCAAGGGCAAAGCGAAGAAGGCGATCGTTGATGCCATGAAAGAAAAAGATTCAGCGGAGGCTTTGGGCGATGCGATTCGGTGAGACGGTGTTGGCGCTGTTCGTCTTATTGTTTGTTCGATGTGGCGTTTGTAGAAAGTGATAGTCTTTCSCGAAATTGCTGTACAAGGTTTGTACGCCGCACTCATCTTTCCCTTCGTCACTACCTTTGAAATGGCGATRCCTTGTAATGTTTGGCCGTATATTGTGTGCGTTTGTGCGCAATCGATCGTCAGAGACCGCGCCGATGATTTGCGAAAAGAACAGGCAGCCGAGAGTGATCCGTTGCTGCAATCGATCGATGGGTCTGTCGCATCGGTAGGGCGGGCAATGGGAGCATCCGATTACGACGCCGAAAGCACTTCTGGAGGCGTCCAGGCGTCGCCGACGTCGGTCATTGCCAATTACTTTTTGAAGTCGCATGGGGGAGCCCACATGCTTCAATCCGCCTCGAGTGTACTGGCCACGGCCTGTGGCCTGGGATGTCTGGTCATGGTATCGAGGTTTTCACCATCGACCGATGCTGCTTCTGCGGGAGCGGCTATAGCAAATTCGAAATGGGCACTGGCCCTACTGCGTCGGACCATGATATTCGCGTTCATCAAACACGTCTCGGGATTGTTGGCGAGTGCTTCGGTGGCAGCCAAGGCAATCCCCAAGATCGGGATCTCGGAGTCTCGCAAGTGGATGGARGAGATTGTACGAGAGCCCGTGGCACAGTATGTCTTTTACACAGCGCTCGTTTTGTTGTGGTTGCCAACCAAGGGATTCCTCCTAGCGGGACCGGCACAAGACGATGGGACATTCACCACCATCGCCACGACTTGGTGGTGGCCCAAGTCGCGCTGGGTTGTGTCTTGTTTCTTGATGGGTCCAATATTATTGAGAGAAATCGTATCCAACATGTTGATTGCCTCGGACGTTTTGGTCCTGTGGAGTGTTGGCTCGAACAATAAGAACGGTGTCTTAGAGCGCATATTGGAAGTTTCGCAATCGATTGTCAATGCTGTGATGAGTCTATTGGTTTCACCAACAAAATGGAGATCTGCAGATGCTGCGAAGCGCCAAGAAATCCTGGCGGGATTGGTCTCAAAATTCTCGCTCTTTCTAGAAGCTGGCGTGGGAGGAATACTGGTAGTGGATCTAGCGATTGGCCTTCTGCGGATGGTCTTTGGTAGTGCTGTTATGGGAGGTGTAAGACCGGCTTGGCACGAGACCCTGACAAAAGTCGTCGTGATACGTCTATACATTCATTACCTAATTTACATTCGTCGAAAGAACCTTTCCAAACTGGCCACAGAGATGCGCGGAGGAGCCCTACAACTCCCGTTTTGGGTCTTGGATAGCCTTTGCGACCCAGCTAAAGCCCTTGGCATTTCTTTGCCTGCGAAAGCTGYGAAGGACGACGGAGAAGATTTTTCCGTGAGGGAGATGTTTTGCGTGGGGTTCGGACTCGAAGGAACAACCTCCAGTAACTCCTAGAACTTTTGAATTTGAGAAACTCCAATGAATCCATTGATCCTAGTAAATACGGTAAAAATGTAAATTACTGAAGGATTTCGTAAGTGTTGCAAGTACACGTTGAATTTCTTAGAGGACATGATGTCACTGAGATGAAGTGACTGAATGACTGGTTGCCTCTCTAATCATAATRAAGCATAGTAGTACTTATAATTCCTAACATTGATTCTGTGCAGAATGCTGATATGGAGATAGATTACGTGCAGAATTAAGACAATCCTAGGACTTGACAACGCCCGATCTTATGTCCCAATTGAAGGCCATAAAGTCCTCCTACTCCCATGACCTTCTCCAATTTGGGCCTCATGGTAGACCACGAATTCAACTTGAGKTTTTGTATTAGTCTAGTGGAGAAGCTTGAAAAGTTGTACTGTGAGCACTCAATCTCGATTGACTCGGACAGATAGTTCTCGGATATCTTTCTAAGGTTCATTCGTGCACTGCCTCACACTTCGTTCTTTCTCAATCTTTTCCGATTCTGTACGTCGACCGCAGAAACAATGCTCGACGATTCCGGATGAAAAACTTTCTGGAATTGAGTGTGAGTGTGAGTACCAAGCCGTACCGTACTCCTCATATTTTTTTTACCGTACGGTACGTACCGTACAGTACCTTTCGTTCAGCACCTTGTACGGTACGATAGGACTAGCTGTACATATAACACGACAGAAACAATAAGACTAGCAAACACATGCTTTCCTGGGGCAGAACAACAATCCATCAAGTTGAAACACCATCTCCGAGTGGTCCCAGTCACAGTGCTTTCTTTCCTAGGACTACGGCACGACACAATAATCGTACCGCATAAATCTAAGTCGAATCGAGAGCAGCAGCAATTACGACATGAGTGAGAGTGACGCAGATAACAGGGATGCGCCGTCGAAGGCCATGATGATAATGCTCGCGCCAGATGGTTATTACACCTATTTGAACATCCCAAAAGTTCCAGTACAGAATAGCAGCGGCAGTGTTGGCAGCAAAGAATCTGGTGAGGACCCTTTGCTACAAATAGACCTCGATCTTGTGAAGAAAAATTTCCGCAAGCTATCCATCCGGGTAAGCATCACAGTCGTACCGATGTTTTGCGACGACGCGCAACTGTATGCGAAAGGTTGAACTTTRATGGCACGGCKTGAGGTAGTATCTCTGTCGCTCTTTTTGTTCGTTTGTAATTTATGGAATGATTCTTATAATTTCCGTCCGCTTTTGTCACCAAAGCATCACCCCGATAAACCGGGTGGAGATTCGGATACTTTTCGAACGCTGAAACGGGCTCAGACCGTCCTATCAAATCCMAAATTGCGACAGCAGTACGACATACTAGGGCTTGACTTGGATGATGATGATGTGGAACAAAATAGTTCTGCCGGTATCAATGACGAGGATGCTGGCGCGGAACCACAGACGACTTCCCAGGGGATTATTCAGGATATTGCAAGTGCTGCACTTACGACGGTATTGCAATTGGGTGTCAGGACGGGTATGTTTGTTATCATTTGAGTTTTGTCTGTCGTGCAATTGTGTGTAGCCAATAATAGGAGAACAACGGCGATGATCGTTACTGATACTACAATTCCTGATCCTGCTGATATTTATGCTCCATTCTGCGATGTTMTATTGATCAACATGAATTACTTTTCGTTYTCATTCAATTCTTCGTATGGTTCTACACGAATAACAATGGATTTCAYTCGGCCAGCCCTTTTGGGAACTATTTCTTTGATCATCGCCCGGTATAGGTTGACACTTTTTCCTACGTTGGCTTTTTTGGCTTTTGTCGCCTACAAGGTCCGTTCTGGACCCACTGTGGACCATTCATTGGAATTGATGTCACCTTTTGTGATTGGAATTGGAATGATYATCATGTATCAAGCTTCATCAGGGAGCTGGAGTTCTATCTCCGAAGACGGCACTAAAAAAATACATTGGCTTTTGTACTGGTTGGGAGAATCTATCACTATTTTCATGTTCACATATAATTCCATGGAAGTCAAGCCATCTATGTCCAGTCCAATATATCTGGGCGCCATTGGTTTGTTTGGAATACTAGCTGCCCTTTGGTTCCGTGGAAAATTCTGGAATTATGCCATTGTTATCGGATTGGAGATTTTTTTGGCTATTTTCATCGCCCTTGCCTTTCCTGTCTTTGAAATGATCCTCGAGGCAATTCTTAACGACAAACTCAAAAAGGTTGGAGATAAGATCCGAGCGCAGCACAAATGTATGGAACGCTATTACAAGCAACAAAGTAATGACTAATAATAATATCAATGAAATTGATTGCATCCCTTCTACAACGCATTCGATGAAGACAAGCAAAACCTCAGAAATATTTCTTGTTCTGGGTGAATGTCTGGTAGCAGTACGATAATAGTATTGTACAAGAAAAAGAAATAGAACTACACATTAATGGGCCATTTCAAATTTATTCTAGATGTGTTACTTTTGATAGAGTGACAGACTGAAAATTTAGCTAATGGGTAATTCCCAATAATAATTCTAAACCTGTAGATTTAGCATGTTTAGCAATATAACTGAGAGGAATGCTGGTTTCATCTCAGTCTGCTTGGAAATCTGGAATCTTAACTATACTCCAATGTAATGATACAAAGAAAAACATGAAATTTAACTCATATTAGCTACTACTAGTAGAAGAAAGACACAAATTTCTGATACTAACTCCTAGTATMAAAAATTTGTGTCTTCCTTACACTATCTATCAGTCCACAACAAACTGGTATTAGATGCACTAATTGACCAGGGTTTTCCACTAGCAAGAAAGAACAAGGCCACACCAGTAATGGGAGTGGTGGAGGTCATTATGATRTACTGGTACATCCAGTTGAAGGAGGAGGAACAACACAATACTTATCCACAGAAACTATATCTGGATTAGAGACGTCAGAGGGATAGGAGAACACCAYGGTTTGCAATCCAGAGATATGCTGATTCCCCCTTCCACCATCTCTTCCACTTAGGGCTTGGTGAAGCACTGCTTAACTGCTGTGGTGTAGACCACAGCAGGGTCTYCAGGGAGCTTGTTGGTGTCTGTGCTCCAGTGTACAACAACAAGTRCACAGTCAACACCAACAATGAGATTGTGGAAGTTTCTTTTTATCCCAGTGGCAAGGGGAAGAAGAGGGAGCTTAATGCTGTCTGTGCTATTGGGCTGGTCCTTTGATGGTACCRGACAAGAAGATCTGTTGTAAGGTCAATGACAATGGCCTTTGCCTTGATATCCACACTGAGGTACAAGTGGCTCAAGTTTTCAAGGAGAGTGATGYGTGTTGCTTTTCACAAACACCCAGATGTCCTTAAGACAGATGTCAGAATGGCAGATGAGGATGATTCAGAGACAGTTTCCACAAATCAAWGACAAATTGTTCTTGGAAGAGGATGGGGACAGGAGAATCATAATGAACCTCCTCATCAACTTGTACAACTTTCAGTGCAGTACCATAGGGCACAACCAGATCCTTTCAGTCTTCATGAAGACACTGGCCACAAGCACCAATGAGGTTCCATAAGTGAAGCAGGATCTGGTTTGAGGGTACTTCCAAGTTGGTCTTGGGATATCCCCAGATGGAAATGGGGTGTTTTTAGGATGAATCCCATGGTCAATTGGATGCTGTGGATGCTGTTGATGCCATGGTTAGTTGGAAAGAGGAGAGTTTAGTGAGATAGTCGACAATGGAGACAGGAGACGCATTTGATATTGATAGAATACAGCAATTGATACAGCAATCAATGCATACAATACAGTAATCAATTCATATGATACAGCAATCAATGTGGCCTACATGCTGGCAGGTGATATTCAAAATTATTCTACTACAGCTTTGCATTAAAAGTAGTACATCAATACGGCAACAGCAGGTACCCTTGCTTATGGTGGAAAGGGCAGTRATGATTGGTTTTCTAAAGTAATAAATGTGCTAAATCTGTGGGTTTAGCACATCTATAATATCAGGTATGGCCCAATGATTCTCCATATTYGTGGCACCTTATTGTAGAGTACCAATGCCAGTAAAAGATACTAGTACCTGGTACCAGTAATAGATATTACCCCTACTGGTTCATTCCYACATACATAAATCCAATTATGTTAGTGGGAATGTTGTTAGTGACATTAAAGACACAGCAGGCTTGCTGAAATTASATATTTTCCCCTCTTTTTTGGAATTTGGAATCCCATATAGCTAATTTAGCACTCATTTGGCCATAAGTTTCCAGTGACATGGACAAGATTCAGAYTTTTGTAAAGCCAGCTCTGTGACTAGTCACACTCCCTGCATTCTGAATCCTCYGAAACTACCAAATCCTAATCCAAAACCATCTCCATCCTCATAATTTKCCTATTGATTCTCCCTCACAGCAAAATGTCCCCTAGTTTATTTTAATTGCATAGTAGGCAGCTTTCCTTTAAGCRGAGCAGGAGGAGCAGGAAAAGGAGGCATGCCAGCGACTTTCCACATAGGACAGGTGTTGGAGGGACAGAAGGATACCAAGGATTACACTCATGGGGATGAATGAATCCCCATTCATGCATTTGTTTGCTAGTGGTGGTGATGACCAGGCTCTTCCAAACTACTTTGGTGTAGGAGACCACCCTGTCCTCAGGTACTTCCTTTCCTCCCTCCCTGAACCAGTTTTTTATAGACATACAGTGGGCAAAAGGACCCTGAATATCAGACCCCTTCTTGACACTGAGAAGGGCAAACCAAAGGGCAATAAGAAGAGGGAGATTACTGYTACCATCAGACTTGCATTAGTCTTGACTTGGTTCAGAACTTGTGGATCTGTAGCAAGGGCCTTAGCTATCTATGGTATTTGGCCTTACTCCAACACCCCTCTATTAATCATTGAATTATTCAAGGAGAGTTACTATTCTTTATGTATTGCAGAATCATCTCATTGTTATTATTAGACCCCCATGTGACAAAGAAGTGGAGGCATATGTGGTAGCAATCAGAAGAAAGTTAAGCTTCAGCACTCCAACAACTGGGCCATTCAAAGCATGCACTATAACTTGTGGGTCTGACATACATACATTAATTGCTTCCTTGTCTTTGCAATAGATGGAAGAATCGCTATGACCACATATAACTGCCCGGGTCTTGGTACTACTATCATGGCTGAGTATGGCATATATGACAAGATGGAAGATATACAAAACATGAACGGAGGGATAGTTGTAGTCAATTCTGCATGATTTAGTAAGGTGAAAGGTACAAATTATGTCATTTGAAGCCAACAAAATGGTCTAGATATCTTCAATATTATGTCCAAGAACACAAAGGCTGTAGTAATTGACAGTCCAGCAATGGCTGTTCAACAGTTATCATCAGRATGGGGCATGAGAATGATCCAGGGTCAATTTCCAAGAATGAAGGATAGGTTTACACTGGAGGATCTTGGGSATMATGTAGAGTTGGCGTTTAAATCTATGATACAGTTGTACATTTTGGGCCCTCCTTATTTTGCTTTTAATGGCYACTTTGACKAAAAAACTGGCTGGTACTGCAGTTTACAGCCATGCACCTGCTGAATTTTTGTATCCCACCAGTTGTGCAATCAAAGAGTTTTTGATTCCTACTTCAACATGTGCTACTCCTACAAGCCCAACCATATTTTTGGCTTGAATCTTTTAATCCCACAAGTCATTACATGGTAAAAATATGGTCCAAAATCCACACACAGTGAAAAATACACGTAGGGCATTAASTAATAGTCAAMTCACTCAAACAGCTATATCTTGGTCCCCAAATCGACGCTTCAGTATGATAAGAGCATGAATCAAAAGAAAATTAAAACAGGATTTTAGTCATTCTGGGGAGTTGGGGGGCTGTAAAGATATGGATTGATATATATATATATATACACTGCATTGCTAATGTATGACTAAATCTTTTTTTGAGCAGCCAATAATATAAAATAGGAAGAAAATTCTAAATCTCTTCTTGTTGTTGCATAATTATCAATGCAGCCCTGTTGGCATTAATTTAATCCTTAATACCTTCATGAATAATACCAGTGGATGACTATTGTTGTTAAAAGTGGTGTTATCCTCACTAATATTGTATCCTTCTTTGAAATCAAATTCCTCCTCTCCATTCCCAAAGTTGGCCTTGGCACCAATCAAATACTGCTTGATCCCAACCTYAACCTCCACAAGAGACATGATCTATATACAGGATCTATTCATTACAACAAGCRGTAGGGGATCCAAACCRAGTGCTTTACAACAAGAGACAGTAGATTTGACAAGCAGCAGGAACAAAAACACCAAAAATTTGAAAACATTATTTGTTGGTGTCTGCAGCGTCCTTGGTCAGCAGCATCTACATCCAGCAAAGACTACAACCAGCAGTGTCTGTATCCAGCACCCCTATTCAGCTCTGTATGATCCTGCAAAAACATCTAGCAGTGTTGCATTGTCGGTATCCAGCATCTGCATATCATACTACATAGTATCAGCATCTCCTATTACTACTAGTACTAGTAGTAGTAGCAATGACCACATCTAGCAGTGTGGTCCGTATCCAGCTTCTGCCGTATTTTTCAGCTCTGGTGCCAGCAGCAGCGCATCCAGCAGCACATCATCCAGCAGCATACTGGCRGGTATCATCTGTATCAGCAACTCGTCGTACTACTAGGTACTAGTAGTATTAGCAACGTCCTCACTAGTACTACTTGTGTGTGTATGTACAGTATTTTGGATTTTTAAAAGAATAGTATCACCACTAGCTTGAATTACAGATGTGAAGAACAAGCATGACCTCACGGTACAAAAATGTTATTTTTACCCTAGGACTGCAGGACCATAAGTGTACGGACCACATGCTCCTGTTGTGGTCCTCGGAATATATTWCAGTAGTTTCTTTTTTATGTTGAGACAGGTTGACCACGTGGGTGATGATGTATCGCACTGTTCTTTGCCTAAAATCGTACTGCTAGATGCCTGTCAAGCGATATATGTACTCGTACGTACGTACTCGTTTTCTCAAATTTTCGTTTTTTCCCAGTTTCGACGATTGCGAAAGGAAATACAGTACGTAACGGTACGGTACCGTACTGCCTCCATGTACTCAATGACTTGGTACAGTAATGACTAAATCTCAACACCTTTTTCTTTGCTGTTGTACCTGGTGCCATTTTCTCTGATAGCCTACTTAACAAACGATGGTTAAATGAGAGACAAATGACTGGAAGTACTTACTGTAATCTTTTCGAAGATGACATCGAAATCCGGTAAAGCAAATATGTACCAAGTACTTTACTTCGTACAACACATCGGACATCACGAACTTTTTCGATAGATTCGTAAGGTACGAGTATGCCCCACAAGTGCCTTGAAGTTTCAATACGGATTGGCTCATAAAAAGATTTCATACATTTCAGAAGCCCACAGCGGAATCAGAAAAAGAAAGATACTGTGCCAAATAGAACGATGAGGGCTTCGATCAAAAMAATTGCAACAGTAAGTTTACTTGCCATTGCATTCTGCGATGCTTTGACTGCTCCAAAAAGTACTATCGGAGAAGCTCAGCGGAACGAGCAATACAAAAAATCCGTTGGCAGCGGCATTAAGGAGCTAACAAGTTTTTTGCATACAAAGCCCGAAACTGCGCTTCTTGGTGCAGAAACAAGAGGGGGTGCTGCAGTAGATGATATTKCCAGCTTCGTGCCATCTATCACCTTTCTGCTCTCGGCGGCTGCACTTGCATTACTAGCATTTGAAATTCGCGGATCTTCTCTTCCGAAGACTATTGGCACATGGTCTCTTTTCTGGACGACCATCGCTGTTGGTTGGGATAACTTAATCATCGGTCTAGGAAAACCATTCTTTTCTGATGCAGAAACAAACAAGAAAAAGTATGACCTTTTGAAGGCTCTTTCCATTCCGAGATTCACAGCACATGCTGTTTTCGTGCCATTTCTCTACGTAACCTGTGGCGAGATTGGAAAGGCCCTGAACATTGGATGGCTCCAAGGAGATCTCGTCCAAAAGATCTTGGTTGTCGCAGCAGCTGCACTTGGTATTATTTCACGAGTCAGATTTGTGAACAGCCCAGGTATCGAACTCAGCGATACCAGCGACTCTCCCCCAAATGCTTGGGAAAGAGATTTGGTTTGGTTTACATACGTCAAGGCCGAATTTCTTTACGTTGTACCTGCTATTGTCCTAGCACTATTCGAGATTGTTATCGGAATTGCAGCACTTCTTGAAGGCAGTCATCGTGCTGCTGCTGCGCTCATGGTCTTTGCTGGTGTTGCTGTTCTTTACGGCAACGCGAAGCCCAGTTACATCATGCGCTTCACAGGCAATATCGTTGAGGTTGTAATGCTTTGGGCTGTTTTCCTCGCCGCCTTCATTGTATTGTAATTTCGCCGTGCATAATTCGTCATATTATATGAAACATATACCATTCAATTGAAAGTTAGAAGAYTTTGAGTCATTTTATTTTGAGGATGTTTTAGCTACAGTATAAATATCGACAAAAGTTATCCTCAACGTATATTGTATTTTAGAGAAAGAGTTGATGGCKTTTTCGTTCATCAACAACAATTCCTTCGATTTCTAAGGAATTGGTTCAATAAGATCTACAGAACATGACATGCWTGTTTTCTGAAGTTGCCCCATGTCTCTCATTAAGCAATGAACGAAGATACTAATTGAGATTTAACCAGTCAGATTGTTTGRTAAAAAATTCATAGAAAACCATTCAATATCATACCAGATGACCATGGATATGGAATAATTGCAAATTTTTGCCAAGAGGATCCATCAATGATCCATTTTCTTGCAGGCTGCGGGTAAATGTTCTTCTGCATCTTCAATATTTCCCATTTTTTCCAAAAGCAAAGATYGGAGCTTGGCACATTCGCTGTCGTCTACTTTGACTTCAGGACGCCAGTTACTAACATGATAACGAGATTTTGTAGTCATTCGACGAGCCATCTTTGGCATGAGCCATGAGCTACGATGTTCAGTGTCGTCTTCGCTGATCCCCTGATTGGTGTGGAAGCTGTCATCGCGGTCTTTCAACGTGTGCTTGAGATTGTAACAGGAACTGAGAGTTTTTGACCCTAAGATATCATTCAGATGCAAACATTCATCGCGGCTTACAGTTGCTGGTTCGAGATTATCGGCATTCAAAACTCAGAGGTAAGCATACGTATGAATTTCAAAACTGCTTTGTATGAAACCACCAAAGAGCTTGAAGCARTACTTACAGGACTCGACAGGGGACATGGTGGTAAAGATGAGGATTAAGGCTATTCGATTTACGGATTTATGACTCTGTTGATGGAAACTTTAGCGGTAGAAAGAAGTTAGGCTTCTTTTTCTCGTCTTGTTGACACGGTGAGGAGGATTGTTTCGGTCCGAATACTGATGTTTTTGCGGGATCGAAAGATACCATCATTCAGACTCGTAGCACCGTAGTACTTACTGAGGCGTACAAACTGGTACATTCTCAGACATCATCTGCAGTATCATCGAAGAGTTTCTGTACGATATGGTACAGTACCAGGTACTGTATCGTACCAACGTTACGCAGCACTCAAGATCTTCCAACGCAACGGGAGGTTGGGATTTTTAATCCTGTGTTCGTTTCTCGTCTTCACGCCGTCGGGACAAATACGGTAAGAGGTACTACCTCCGTTCAGATTTAACAGTACACTTTACACCTCTTTCGTTGGATTGAGCTCAATATTTGGCCGATTTGACTGCTTCTTTTTTGTTATGTTGATCTTATTTAATACTTTTAAGATGTGTTATACCTTGTAATGTTGTACTGATAGCAATGAAGGAATAAGCCTTCAAACAGGCTTATT
>CAACVS010000049.1:28953-40126 GCA_900660405.1 Pseudo-nitzschia multistriata | reverse complement strand
GGGTACACCAGTAACGTCACTGAGATCGAGAGCTTTAGCTCGAGATCGAAGTGAGGTTACTGCAAGTACTTTCTTCAGCAACACCACCAACAAGCTCGAGAGCTTTAGCTCGAGAGCTTGTTGTTGGTGTTGCTGAAGAAAGTACTTGTTGCGTTGAAGCGGAGCTCTTCCACAGTTATTTACGTAACTGTTGAGCAGCTCAACATTTTCCATGTACTCAGCGCTGCTGCGGCCGAAGGACGCTTGCTGATACGGAGGACGCTCGCTACTGATACGGAGGCTCGCTGATACTACGGAGGAACCGCTGATACAATACGAGTTGCTGATACGATACGGAGGAGCAAGCCGCTGATACGATACGGAGGAGCCGCTGATACGGAGGAGCCGCTGATACGGAGGACGCTGATACGGAGGACGCTGATACGAGTCGCTGATACGAGTCGTTGATACGGAGGACGCTGATACGGAGGACGCTGATACGGAGGACGCTGATACGAGTCGCTGATACGAGTCGTTGATACGGAGGACGTTGATACGGAGGACGCTGATACGAGTTGCTAATACGAGTTGCTGATACGATACGGATGCTGGTGTTTTGCTTGTTTTTTGCTTGTTTTTCCCCCTGCAAATCAATATTTTTACGGTGTTTTCTACACGAGTTTGTACTGGAATAGCAATCGAGATGAGTTTTTTCACTGAAACTGCTTACATTTATTTAGTGCTCCTCGTACAAAATAAAGTACAGTACTGTGTACGAGTACTGATACTACGTATTTACAGTCCTGAAGACAGTTTTTTAGTTTGTACCTGTTGAGGTGCATTTGCCTGGTTACAAGCGCGCAGAAGCGCACCAGTGCGCCTGTTTTTGTAACCAGACCTTTTTTTTTGTAACCAGACTAGCAGTAGTATCGTGTAAAAATATGGGCTCTCCTTAAGGAAGGGTTTGGTTACAAAATTCTGGTTACAAAATTCAGTCCGCGCGCTTTGTAACCAGTTGAGGTGCATGTACTTGAGCAAAAAAATAACTAGTGTTTGTACGCGCGATTTGCTCAACAAAATAATGTACCTAGAAAATACTACGAGCGCTGAGTACATGAAAATGTTGAGCTACTCAACGGTTACATTCTCAGACATCATCTGCAGTATCATCGAAGAGTTTCTGTACGATATGGTACAGTACCAGGTACTGTATCGTACCAAAGTTATGTTGATCTTATTTAATACTTTTAAGATGTGTTATACCTTGTAATGTTGTACTGATAGCAATGAAGGAATAAGCCTTCAAACAGGCTTATTNGTTATGTTGATCTTATTTAATACTTTTAAGATGTGTTATACCTTGTAATGTTGTACTGATAGCAATGAAGGAATAAGCCTTCAAACAGGCTTATTTTTTCTTATCAAGAATTTGAAAATACCACCGTCAGTTGGGTTCTACTACTACTACTACTACTACTACTACTAGTACTACTGGTCATTTTGATACCCTGTTACTTGCACCACATGATAGCTAAGAAGAGTGACACATTTTTTAGGCTGTAATTTTCTTCAGTATGGAGAACTTTCTTGTATCAGTCATTCTTGTTCAAAAGAGGTGCCCGGTACCATTCTTGTCAATGCAAACTTTAGTTTGTCGTGTTAGTAATAGAGTGTATTTTCATGTGTAAAAAAATAATTATTTTTTATTCATGGTGCACATGCTCATTTTTATCTACAGTACTGACTCTACACATTCTACACATTCTACAAAGTCATACACAGTCATACACAGTTATACACACCAGCAGTCATAAACAGTTATAGTAGTACACAGTCATACACAGTCATTTGTAGAATCCAACAGCCAGAAACTCCAAAAACTGTTAAGTAAATACTGGACAATTATTTCTGGAAAAATAGAGTAGTGCATGCATAGTGTACTATTATATCTGGAAGTAAATATTGGTACAGTTTGCACCTCTCTGGTTGGAATAAGCTCAATATTTGAGGGATTTGAYTGCTTCTTTTTGCACTAAACAGATCTATTAGATTGTTATACAGTCATGAAGATAAAATATGTTCAATGTGACTGACRCACTTGCAATAGGTACTTAAAGGGGCCTTTTTTGGTATATCAATGTGATTTTACYGTCAGTTGGGTTCTACTGATACAATTCCAGTGCTGGCAAGTTAAAGGCAATTCCCCAGCTGTCAATTTTTTCATTTTCCTGTATTTGTTTCCCCTCTCTACCCCCCCACACACACAAACTAGTCCAAAAATATTTCTAATAGTGGTCCTTATTACTGGAGAGGTAAATTCATTGCTTACTACTTGAGAATTACTATTACTAGTGCTTACTACTGGAAAACCTCTATTACTAGTACTACTTACTAGTTGGGATGTTATACTAGTAGTGAGCACTACTACGTACTGCTGCTGTGTTAGGGGTTTTGTTGTTGGTGCTGCTCTAATGACACTGTYGTGGATTTCTTCTTCACTTCTTCCAGGTCTTCAATCAGCATTTGTCTTTCTTTCCTTTCTTCAGCAATAAAGTAGTCATCACAATTCAGTATATCACCATTGGTCTAAATAAAATGCTATGGGCAATTGCATCTTACAGTTCCCTTGTGCCAATCTTCAATTCTTTAGCTTATGGAATATCAGTCTGCTACACCTTGTCCCCCATTTTTCAACGGTGCAACAATACAAGCTTCTCCAAGTTCTGTGTGTACATAGATTTGAATGGGGCGTAAATTCTACTATTTGTTGGTTGCATAACATGCATTGTATTTGCTAGTACAACAGGGATAAGGTAGAAGCCCCTTGCCCTGATTTGACCAGGAACTCCTTGTACTTTCTACTACCTGGCCCACTATCCTCCAGAATTAAAAGAACATGTCTCCCCAGAATGTCTGCTACTGTATCAGGATACTACCAAAGCTTTGTCACTTAGTCTTCAATAAACATCATGAACTACTCTGTATTCATTCACTTTTTTTCAATCCTATTGCCACTACTAGTAGTAAAAGGAACACACAAATTTCCAATAATCATAATACTAGTAGTATTAAAAATGTGTGTTTTCCTTCTTGCACTATTAGTAGACCACAGTTTCCTCCTTGTGAACACTAGCAAGAAGGACGGCCACAATGGGAGTCATGGASACCATTATGAGGATACTATACTGGTACATTCAATTGAATAACCAGGAGGAGCAAACCAAAAGTCATCTACCAAAACGACTATCTCCAGAAGAGAGGCACCAGGTGGATARGAGAACTTGCATAAAATAACATGTGGAATTGGTTTTGAAGTGTAATAAAAATGAATTAGAATCATATTTGGTATCCAAAGTCAACACACACTTCATGTGCTGATCTGTGTTAAAGGAAGTGCTGAACGCTTTAGACTAATCCTATTGACTGTAGATCTAGTAGTACATGATCCACAGGYTTTCTTATGATTCTGTTCTCATGATATCTCACAACATGTGTTAGTAGTGTTCTCATATGAAAGATATTCTTGATGCTTGGTACTCTTGAACCTTCTTGTAGTATATACTAGTATGTTATCATATAGAGGAGTTGGTGTTTAAATCTACAGTACAGTTGTAGATTTYGGGCCCTAATTTTTGTGTGAAGYCACTGCAGACGCATTTGGTGACTATCCACACCTGTTTCCTAGAACCATTGGCAATGCAGATCACACCAAGGCTTACATCCAAATCTACAGGTCCATGAGAAGATCTGCCACATCACAAGCCATCACCAGAGCTCAAGTGAGTGGGGATGATATAGATATTGCCAAATGATCTAAGAAATAGGGTGCTACTAGAGGACAAGATCCTGSTGGTAAAAGACTACAATACCACAACACATAGCAAGACCTTATAAATGATTTCCTTTTGCACTTCCAGCATGTACTACTTTAGTGGCAAAATACAATGTCTATTGCAAACAGGGGGGAATTTCAGTGCTAGATCAAGCCTACTCAAGCCCTCTGGCTTTAGCTTGGTTGCCTTTGCCCTTGGAGACACAAGCTACAGTGTGGTATTCCTCCAAATGACCAGCATAAATTAGTGCTGTGAGTTCACTCCATACTAATGGTCATTTGGAAATATTCTATTCCAGCAAAGAAGTCTTTGAGGTAGTCTTAGGCTATAGATGAGAAGGATGCTCCYGAGACCGGGCAATATCTTCTAACTTAAGCTTATGTCCAGTGGGAATGGACCAGAAGACCCCCCCTTGTAGCAGAGAACCAAGAAACATCCCATTCCTACCTCTGACCCAATTGTACAAAACATAACAAGTACAGCGTGTAAGCAATTAGACAAGTAATAGATTTGTTGATTACTTTGACTCAAGAGGGGCTTGTTGAAGAAGGAATGACCAACATGAGGCCAGAATCCTCCAATTGGCACCAAGACTTTGATGGATCCAAGAAATTGATGGATAGCTCACAAAACTATTTGGTGGCAAGACTGGTGGGAATAAAATTTGAAACATTGCCCCACTGTACCAGCAGTACATGCTGAGGTGCAAAGTGACCATTGTGGGACTGGAAYGTGTTGAGTCAAACAAGTCATTACACAGGACTACTATAAAGATGCCCCATTATCTATGCACCATGCTGCGTAGCTATAACTGTTTGAATCATGAACTGCYASTTAGACCTCTGACTTTGTTGCTAACCAGCCTGTAACAGAGATAAGCACATGATACAAAAGCATCTTTAAACAGGATTCTAGTTGTATGGGGGAGTAGGGGATCATTGCAGTGGAATATATTKATATTCTTGTACAAATATAKAACTCCCCAACTTTCAATTTGCAGATATGCTCAATCTGCCTTCCACCATCTCTTCCACTCAGGGCTTGATCAGGCACTCCTCAACTGTTGTGGTATAGACCACAAGGTCTTCAGAGATCTACTTGAGGTCTTTGCTCCAGTTTACAACAAGTACACCATCAATAACAACAATGAGACTGTAGAAGATCATTTTTTTCCCAGTGGAAAGCCCAAGGAAAAGAGAAGGGAGGTCAATGCMGTCTGGTGTGCTGTTTGRCTAGTAGTGGTCTATTTGATCAGGACAAGAGGATTAGTTGCCACCAGATCAAGTAGTATGCTGTAATGAAGATAAATTTATRGTGCACTACATGTGCTTGTTGCCAAAGCGGTGCATGTGCATGTCAAAGCAAACAGGGGATGAGATCATGTGGTGTATGCCAAAGCCAACCCTGGTTTGTGGGATTGCTAAATAGGGAAATGGCAGTTTCTAATCATGCCTTGGTAGTATACACAAAAATCTATGCTACATGAAAAACAAACCAGTAGGAACCAGTACTGGCACCTTACRTAGCAGTACAATGTAATGGGTCTAAAGGAGGATAGTATCCTACTGCTCAGCTTTTCTCTCATTAATTTGAATTAGTGTACTATTGTTGTATCATAATGAAAGTTGTAACTAAATTACTTTAGTTTAATCRGCTCCAGTCTTGCGTTCACCATGGGATTCCTCCCCATTGCAAGGTCTTTTGTTACAACTAGTACTACTGGTAAGCGGYGGTGGACGAGAATTAAAAGAAAATGTGTTGTTATTGCTCTGTTGCTGCCACCAACTGAACATARTCATGGCCATTTCAACAAGAGCATCCTTCCACAGCTGATTAGTCTCTTCAGTGATCTGCCTAGCCTCTATAGCCATCTGACTAGTCTCTTTGTCTCTCTCTTGCTGGCTCTTCAGATACTCATCACTAAAGGCAGAACTATCAGGAACACTGTTGGAGTTCTTTGTGCCACCTTGATGTGCTCCTCTAGCAACAGCAGTGGATACTCCTCCTCCTCCTCCTCCTCCTGTGACAGTCAGCTCTGAGCCCTCCTTGGGCTCACTCTTAACAAAGCCTTCCTCCAGATCAGAGTCCTCCACTCCAGTACCAATATTTGCCTTCTTGCCAATCAAGATAAGGGSCTTTTTTCATCTYCACATACTCTGGCATATTTGAAGTCATCTTTCTCTTCATGGAGGTGTACTTAGTCCTACTGAAGGACTTGTGTCTGAAGATGGGTCATCTTGCTGGATGCAATCTCACAATTTCATTCCAAGCATCTCCATCAATTGGGAGTTCCTCCAGTATCAATCCTATAACAAGGCTATTTRACTTGTCAACAGAATAGTTTGCAGTACCAGCCTTCTGGCTACCACCATTRTTGCCACCAGCACCAGAGTGATTCATCTTCAGATATTGTTGAGAGTTGGCATTCAAAAAAAGCATGATTGTATCGTGGACTTTTTAATGCTATATTTGTACACATATTGATAAGTTCCACTGCTAGGACCCCCCAACTCCCCYATATGACTAGAATCCTGTTTCAGTTTGCTTTGTTCAATTCATGTGCCTAATTCATGTGCCTATCATACTTAAGTGTATGTTGGGGACCAAAATATAGCTGTTTGAGTGAGTTGACTCTTACTTAATGCTTCACATATATTTTGTACTGTGAATGGATTTTTAGCCATCTTTTTACCWWGAGTTGCTGCTTACCTCCTCCTCTGGCTGTTCTCTTTGGTGCAATAAAGAGAGGAAGTAGATTGTAGTGACTAAGAGCATAGACAAGGACATTATTTATGTGGTGCAATARTTGTAGATGYGCCTAGGTGCCATTTTAAAAAGAGGTGTTTGACCAAGGCACCTCTCTTTGTTGTTGTTTAGGATAACTGAGTCTTAATGTTGTTGAACTGAGGCTTAACTTTGATGGGCCTGTCTGTTGAGTCTTTCAGCAGACTCAAWTTTTATTTGTGGGTTCCACAATAGATTGAGATTCTAAATCTATAACCATATGTWATRAATTTTGGTCTATCAGTCCATCAAATTTASCAATTCTATAATAATGGGAGTGATTCAATAAGATAAAACAGTTAAATTATAAATTGAATGGGTTCTCCTTTTGTGGGGACACTACAGAATATTTATTTGGGGGACCATTGAATAATAATTAAAAAATCATCATGTTATATTTAACCTTATGAACTAGAAGAGGGACTATTTGGCCAGAACCATAGCTTTGGGTGGAAATTATGCCTCTAGTTGCCCTGAGGGGTGGCACTACCCTCAGATGAGTTGTTGTGGAAGCACGACCAGAATGTTGGGTGGGCTGAGGGATTATGTTAGATATTTGCTCAAAGTAGTTTGAATGGTACAGTTGGTGAAGGCAGAGACCAAAGAACTCTTTGGTGATGCGGAGGATTTGTGTTGTTTCTTCTTGGAGTAYGGGTSAAAGACCAGCCCATCTTGTGTGACACTCTCTGGTGGTTGTTTACTATTAGGCAAATGTGGAAAATACTGAGCAATAGGGCGTGTGTTGGAGACAGAGGTGGCACTTGCCAGAATGGTTTTCTCTTATACTTGGTGRTAATATGTGAGCAGGGAAGTAGGTGCAGTAGATAAGAAGGTTTCCATGATATCTTCTGGGAATAAGTTGGCATGTGATGGACAAGTCTGTGGTTTCAGTTCAAACAGAGTGTGGACTGTCAAATAATAAAGTAATTACCTGRGTCAAAGGGAGTAATTGACTTGAGTTATTWAGCTAATTTCTTATTGTGTCCACCTGAGTAATCTACTCAGTTAATTGAGTTAATCATCCCATGTCACTTGTACTACTATTAGTACCTATTCAACCATACTAAAATAAATTTCTTGAGTTAATTTCTTGAGTCATTGCTTGGGTCATTTCCTTCTTCATTCTTATAAATGTGCTAAATGTGCTAGACTAGCACATTTCACACATTTAGCACATTTATAAGAATGAATCCACAACACCAGACTGCAAGGAATGCTGGCTCTATGTCAGTCTTTTTTAGAATTTGGAATCTTAAATTGTTCAACTTCACGACTAAAAAKAGGTCTGCCTTAGATTCAGTCAGGCATTCTGTTGAATCTGACGATCCTTCTGTTGAATCTTACAAAATTTTGATTTGTGAGTTCTGTTATAGATTTAGAACATTTTGAATAGGGGTTGTCAGTCCATTCCAAATATGCTAAATCTATAACCACATGTAATAAATTTTTGGTCTATAATCTATAAAATTTGGAATTTCTATAATGRCAGGAATCAACCAATAAGTCAATTAGCCCTGATATACAACAGAAGCTAATAATTTGAGCAATTAAGTTAATTCATTTTGTAACAGCCTTGCCCCCAAAGAGCACAAAACTGTACCCCCAAAAACATGAAATTCTTACATGTGTTAAATTTAACGGTATGTCCAGGAAGCGTTTCTGGTGTCATAATGACTTGGGCATTGGTATATAAAAACGYGTGGTCAGGGGCTCTCCTRTGTACAGTGTACTGTGTGAGTTTCAGTTTCTGGAGGACTCTCATGTCAACAACAGATGTTTCTTTGCTCTTACTCTTCCTTGTTCTTCTTGCTATTGTTCTTGTTCCTCTTGGGGTTTGGGTATTTTGTCTACGGAGGAGCCAGAAACATGATAAGGATCATGCAAGCACTACTACTAGTACCACCACCACTACCAACACTCCGGTGTGACCTTAATCACATTGTGACGCAACACTACTACTATTACTACTACTAGCTTCTTTAAGACTTATTCTTAGTCTGTTGACCCCCAGTAAGAGCATTACCACCTTTTGATACGGGCGTGGTTCGTGCCAGTYGTACAATTCCTTGTAATATGACGAAGGGATGATGTTGGAAATGCAAACTCGAATTGAAGAGATAACTGCGACATCAGCGAAAACTGTTYTTCTTTGCTTGACTAGTCAGTWAWAAAAGAAAAAGAAAAACCCCCTTCAGCTGGACAAGATTTTGATCCCTCCTCTTTTTTAAAACGCTTGTTGTAAGTTTCATTTCGGCTCCTGACTACTTCCTCTCTCGATGTTTTGTTGGWTTGGATCCCATTCAAGTTGGCTTTTGGAGATCTACCATGGSAAAGGTCCTCGTCAAGGTACAAGAAGAATGCGAGTATGTATCGCACCCCGCGGGTCACTGGAGTTCCTCCATGGAGACATCGATTGCCCAAAAAGCTGACCAATCCACCCGTTGGCGGGACAACGGATTGCCCGAGAGAGTACATGTACGACCCGCCCCCATCAAAATCATCGTTTAGCGCCACAACGCAACTGTGCGATGATTCATCAAGGTGAAGGGGCAAAWAGCAATTCGAGCCCGTGGCTTCGTATCTAACCAAAAACGCATCGTGAACGTAAAAMCGTCGTCTATCATCACTGCCACTCGTGCTTCCATACTGATCTCGCAAGAGCGGGAAGAGAACCTCTTGCATCCATGATTGGAACCATTCCAATAATCGAGGCACCTGGTGAATAGGAAGATCGGTCGTGGGGACCGAATAATGACGGCTGGTCGTCCATCCTCCGTTGTTTGAGGCATRATCGAGTGCCCACCRAATAAGCTTTCGACAGGTCGAAGGATCAATAGCATCTGATGCAACAAAGACAGACTGTGTTGCGGCACTGATAGCACTTTGGCGGCTTGAATGGGATTCAGAGCGATCAATTCTTCTGTAGGACAATTTTGAGACCGGGCACTTGCGTTCGGGAAGAAAGTAGTGGTATGCCTCCTGTTTCGACAACTGGTTTGATAATTCTTCGTGTGCACGTTTGTAGTGACTTCCATTTTTCCAGTGCTGTTGTGCACGAGCAAACTTTTGCTGAGATAGCAAGACCGCTCCCATAATATGCCACAAGTCGGCCTCTGTATTTGCTAGCCACTGYGAAAACTCGTCTTTGGGTTCCGTCTCTGTGTGGTTTGCGACCGACTTTTTGCAATAACAATAACATTTTTCATACAACGCCATTGCTTTTTCGAATGCTTCTTGTTGAAAATATGAGTGCGCCAATCGTTGAGCTTGATATAAGTTTTCTRAGTTGATTTCAATCGGTTTGTCATTTTCAAGAGAACATACCATGCTCTTTTTTTCGTGTGCGCACCGAAAACAGTTACAGTTCTTTGCTTTTGGCATTGACGAAAGATACATTCCCTCTGTTTCTGATTCAGCTTTGGTCAAGTCGTATAATGCAATCCATCTGCAACAAATGTTCTGGTTCTCATGGCCTTGCGATGTTCCTAGTTGCATTATCTGCTCCTCCATGGTATATGACGCATTTATTTCTAAGCATGTGTTCGGCAGGCAGGACTGATAACGTCTTGGAAGCTGCAAAACAGAGGAGATCTGATCGCGGGTGCTGTTTTTTTCAATCGATGGGTCATTTGCTTCGTCACCGTTCGTGATCTTCAGTGGATCTTCAATCAAAACTCCGACGAATCGTTCCGGAATATTGGCCACTCGGTCCAACCAAAGCTTGGAAGTGTGTAGTCGATTTGATTGCAACGGTATTATATCCTTAGAGATTCTTTTCGTTTGCGCATCTATGTTTTGGTGGACGCTCCAGCTCGCCTCCAGCTCCTCGGTGGTCAATTCAAATATCGTCTTCTGTGCCCATGCCGTCAAGGGGTGGGGAATGGTCAAAATATGCAGTCTATTTTGGATTCTGAGATAGAGTCGTTCGCATGCTTTCCAAGGAATATAGTCTTGAATCAATGGCCATAACTCCACAAGCAAAGCATGGTTCTCGTCTTCGTCCTCGTCCTCGTCGTCTCCAGGGTATATTTCCCTCTCCCGTACGTCGTCATAGTGGTCTGAGACGAGAACAGACCACCAGGGCAATGCTTGACCACGGTTCCTATCATGTTCGGTTGGGTTTGAATTGACCATCTTCTGCTGTTCGTTTCCTTCTGGTGAGCCAGTGTTGTTTTCTTTTTGGTCATGGAGATTCTTTGCTACCACGCGCAGTGTGACTAGGATGCACAACATGCGCCAGGATCCGGTGGTGCCGTCGGAAGACGACGAGGATATCTTTCGCCTCGCCCTTTTTAGAAATTTCATGATTTCAGGTGTTTCTAGAAGATCAATGGATCGACATTGGTCCCATATTGGGCAACCCTCCCACTTTGGTAGCTCTTCTAGGTTTGGAACGACGGTAGGGTCGGTTGTGTCGTCGCTTCGAGACCTCCTGGACGTTCTAGCATCCTTGTACAYGGGCACCACCAAATACGGTTCCACCTCGGTCAACACGCTTCCCTTAGGAATCTTGGTCATTTTTTAGTGCAAAATTCGTGCTGGCGTGGGACGACGCCTTCCGTCGGCATCCATGGTCA
>CAACVS010000049.1:10985-28773 GCA_900660405.1 Pseudo-nitzschia multistriata | reverse complement strand
CTCGGTCAACACGCTTCCCTTAGGAATCTTGGTCATTTTTTAGTGCAAAATTCGTGCTGGCGTGGGACGACGCCTTCCGTCGGCATCCATGGTCACTCTATGTTATGTTGTCTGTTCAACCAGTTTCGGATTTATCGAAACACAAAACATTTTCGATGGTGCTCGCAAKTGTCGGGCAGTCCCGTGTTCAGATGAGTCACGACCCAATGCGGAAATAGGGACAAGAGATGTAGTGCCGTACCGTACTACGGTACGTMACAGTTATTTCGATAAAATTACAGCCAAAATTAATGCACGATTAGTCTTTTGCGGTGCGCTGCAAGTGGAAGTCAAATTTTGAATAGATATCAGCAAACTCATCTCTTGCCACCACCATCTCATTTCCGTAACTTTATATTTCTTCAGAAAAAAAAGGCGTTCAACCTAGTACATGCTCTACATTAAAAATTTCTTGATACCATGTTTTTACATTTTTCCGACCCTCAAACTCCCTTATTCCAGAAGGACAATTCCAGTAGAATAACGACTATTTTTGTACTTTTTTATTCTATTCTTCGACTTCCATGATTTTTGGCCACCCACTAGTAGTGTAACTTTGGCAGACTAGTTCCAAGCCACCAGAGCATTCTTAAGCTTCCCAATGACATGGATATTTAATTAATTATATCAACTTGGACTGAGCACTTACTAGTACTAGTCTAGAGTTGTTTTTTCATAAAGCTCTGGCCTATTTTCTGTCCACTCTAGTAGTAGTAGTAGCTGGTCTCGGAAACTAGTAGTAGTAGTACTACTACTACTAGCAAAATATGGTCATACCAGCTGGTGTGAATGGAGACCCAGCTCCCCCCTTGCCTCTAATCATGCAACAATGAAACACAGCACTCTTAACACAATGATRGAGCATATCCCCAAATGGGATCTCATTAGAGCATTAGTAGAGGCCTTTCCAGAGCTGGTGGTGTTGTGTTAAGCTTGTTATTTACTAGTAGCTTATTGAACTGGTTGTGGTAAAAAAAGTGACCAAAAACTAGTAGATCTATGTAGGATCAGTACTAAAATACTGGGCTTCAAAATTAACCGTGATTTTACTAGTAATAACTTTGGGTGTTTGGCTGAATAGAATGCATTTTTGCCCAGTAGGGCGTGGTAGGATTCTATGATTAACACATTTTATATTGAAATAACTGGTGCGTAGTCATACACTTTCCAAACACACACAAAAAACACACTTCTTGTTACTTATGAATTAACTCTCACAGTATGTACCTGTACAAAGAGGTATGTATCACTGAGGTACTGTAGTCATAAACTCAACAACAAGTACCTTTGAAAACTACAAAAATGGTTGGTGCATTCCATTTTTTTTTCAATCATAGTATGTACTAGTACCATGATCTTCCTGTGCTGCTCAAAGCTGAAAAAGTACTAGTAGTAGTACCATCCAGGGCCAACCTACTAGTACTAGTAGTAATTGCTGATTGGAAAACAAGGAGGAACAGCAGGGTGAGGAGGAGGACATCTGGCTAGGTGGTGTTGCTGGTGCACATTGGCTCTCACAACAACAAAAAGCAGATTTAGTTCTTTGCAGACATTCCATTTTCCCTATTGCACAATTTCTTTGGATGAAATTGTTGCATAGAGATCTTTCAACTAAATTTCTTCTTGTTTTGATGGTCATCTTTTGGTTTTTCTTTSTTTCAGAAATGCTGTCTYCTTGTCTGCTTGGCAKAAGCAGATTTTACAAACCAAAGAGAGGGGAGAGACAGCCCATGGTGCTAAATTTGGAAAACTTCCAAGCTACCAAAYAGCAGTCTCACCTTCAGGGATTTGTTCCACTGGTACATCTTAAGCATGTTGAAGCAATCCACATTTGCTAATCTCTCCCTTACTATGGAACTTGAATTTCTCAATACAGGCCTGGTCATACCCAGCATCTCACAACATGAATTAGCTAATACAAAGCTTGCCCTGAGTTGTGTCAGCTTTGGGAATCATTGATTCTACGTATTCGTTTTCCTAATTTTGAGTGATTTTCCCGACGTCAAAGTTTGCTTGTATTCCATGGCAGTATTTTGCTTCTACATGGATCTGTCACATGTGTAACCTCTCTCGACATCAATAAAAAAAATAAGAAACTGAATATATATATATATATATATATATATATATATGTCGAACACTGTATGCACCTAAAGAAGTACTTGTGTTGTGAAGAAATCTCTCCCTGTGATTACTATGATTCTAACTTTTTGCTATAATTTTTTCCTCTTTGTTAATACTACATATCAATACTTACGACTGCTGACATTGGACGTTTTGGCCGCCGCCCTCGTCGTCACTGTCGTATTCGCCACCACTAACCTCAGCTCCACCCTTTCCAAAGTGACGAAGATCGGCTTCTACCATGAAGTGTTCTTCTACTTCGTCGGGATCGTAGTCCTCTTCCATGTTAGCATCGGGMAGGAGTTCTCTCAGCTTGTCTACCACGTCCTTGTCGAGCGACTTGGGGAATTCAATGTGAAATGCCACGTACAAGTCTCCCTTGACAAAAGGGTTTCCTCGGCTTGGCATACCTTCGCCTGGAACCTTCATCATGTAGGGCATAGATCGACCGGTGTCGGGGTCCTTGCTCTCGCTCTGGATAACCTCGCCAGGTCTTGTCTTGATAATAATATCTCTGCCATCAAGATGATCGAAACGGAACTGCATGGTGGAAATCAAAACATGGAAAAAAGGTGAGAATACAATCTTGGATAGTGACGCAACCAATGTTCACCCTAATGATATAAAGCGCGCAGCATATTAGTTCATTTGCTGTGTTATCTTCGACTTACCGAAAACCCGGTCACGGCTTGGTTCAAACTGACGTCCTGCATGATCAACARATCGGCCCCTTTTCTCTTGAACAGTTCGTGCTCCTTTTCCTGTATGATAAAATTGACGTCCCCGGTTTCTCGTCCCGGTATTTCGTCGGCCATTCCCTGGAAGCTGATTTTCTGGTTGTTGGCCGCACCCTTTTCTACGTGCACCTCGATCACCTTTCGTTCGTTCTTCGTCTTTGCTTGGTACCCCTTTCCATTGCAGTCGGRGCATGGTCGCTGCATTTGCGTGATCATGCCGGGTCCTATTTGCCGCATCTCCATGACAACCCCCTGTCCACGACAGGTTGAACACACGCTTGAATCTCCGACGATCACCTTGCGGTTGATGGCTAGTTTCACGGTCTTTCCATTGTATAAATCGTTCAGGCTAACCTTCAGTGGGTGCTGGAGACTGGGTCCCTTTYTGGGCCCGGAGGATCGTCGTCGGCCGCCGCCACCAAAGAACATGGAAAACAAATCGTCTSCGCCCGGACCACCTGGTCCGCCCTCCTGTTCTACTCCCTCGAGACCATACTGGTCGTATAGTTCGCGTTTCTTCGSGTCGGACAAAATTTCGTAGGCTGTAAATTAGATGTAGTTGGAAGAAGAAATCGAATGGAAAAATGATCGTAGTTCACCACCATAATTATGACCATCCGTGTCGTTCGTGTTGAAAAAACAACGCAAAGATGAGTGAAACGTTGTCAAGACGATCAAAATTGCAACATTGTTGAAGGATCCCAATGACCAAATGAAGAGAGGTTTGAGACACAAAGTAATCATGCGGATGAGAAACAATATTCGAATATGTCGTTTGGGATTCAAAAAGCACCAAGCAACACAAAACCAAAAAACATTTCGATYATAACGAAACGCACCAGCATTTACTTCCTTGAAGACATGCTCGTCTCCTCCCTTATCGGGGTGGTGCTTGAGACAGAGCTTTCGGTATGCCTTCTTGAGAGATTTTTCGTCGACATCTTTGTCGACGCCTAGGACCTCGTAAAGCTTGGTCGTGTCGACATCTTTGTTGCGACCGGGCATACCGCCCGGCATGCCGCCGGGCATTCCTCCAAATGGCATTCCTCCAAAGTGCATGGTTGGTTCTTCTTAAATTYTACTTCTATTTAGTTTTGTGTTGTTGAGAATGAAAAGTTGCTCGTTCGCTTCCCAAAAKAGTGAAACAGGAACAGCTGACGTCTGTGGTTTTGTGAATAAGACGAATACGTCTTTCGTTCGAAAACCAGAGACGAAAAAACTGGGAGCAATYGTTACGTTGACCGAGCAAATACCCTTAAAGGTTCACTGTCGTACTGTTTCTACTGAGCGTTACGTACGAATAGACATAWTGTAAGCACACGGTTTACCGGTACCTGGTACTGGTATGTGTCCCTGGTTTTGCGCGTCATTTGTTGCCCTCTTGACTTCGCGGTTTCTTTTGGTCGTTTTGTTTCTTAGTATTTCTTTTTTCGTCTTCTGAATAACTTCGAAATCGCTCCAAAAAAATTAGTGGTGTGCATTGAGATTTTCATGATTCTTGATAACTTCGAAGAAGATCGGGGGCGCGACGTGGTTCGTGCCTTTCAAAAAAGGGGGAAATATTTTATGAAGAGTATCTACGAACCGTCCGATCCCTGTTTTGGGGCCTGGCAATTGGCAATAGGCAATGCAATAGATACATATTACTTCGTACATCACAGTAGTAACTATTAAGGATATGACAACAACATGTCTTTATCATGGAAATAGGTTCGGTATGTACGGCACGTAGTATGTCATACGTTAATTCTGTAGTACGTTTCAATACCGTTATCATTATCGTCTGTCGGCTCGATCGGCTTTTATCTTTTCGCGCGGGGCNGAGGCTATCCTTGTATTCTTTCAGGGCGAATGCAGAATCCACCACAATCTTTCCACCACACTCTTCATGGACCTCTACAATCCTTTGGTACACACCATGCTCGGCAATGGCGCTGTCGTGCCATGCCCCCGGGCAGTTGTACACTGCTATTCTGATCCTTCCATCTGGGGCAAATGCAAATACACTGTTGACGTATGTGTTCTCCTTCCATGCATTGTAGAATGGTCTTTGTTTCAACCAGTCTCCAGAGGTTTCAATTACTTGCTTGAGGCCATCAGCAGCTCCCCAGACGYGTTGTTCCCCAAGCCTTGGATACTTCTCTCCAATTGCCTTAACATAAGCATCAACTTCTTCCGGTGATGGGACTTTCACCATGGCCTCCGGATGCTTGTGGAGAGCAACAAGCATCACTCTCCTTGCAAATTTGAGCCACTTATACATCACTGTGGATGTTAAGCCAAAGGCAAAYGCCATTGACCTTGCAACTGATCCTCTTGTCCTGTACCAGTAAAGGACTAGGCCTATTGCACAGACTGCATCGACTTCCCTTTTCTTCCCCTTGGACTTGCCACTGGGGAAACGAGGAACCTCCACAATTTCATTGGTTCACCTGTCCACGGTATACTTGTTCCATACTGGAGCAAACAGGTCAACAAGCTCCCTGAAGACCTTGTGGTCGACACCACAGCAGTTTAGGAGAGCTTGGTCATCCCCTGAGTGGAACATGTACAGGAAAGGGGAAGCTCCATACCTCCTGATTGCAATCCTGGGGGTTCTCCGGTCCCTACGACGTCTCTCTTCCGGGGACAGTTTGCTTTTGTAACTTCTTTGTTGCTCATCCTCCGCCTTCAACTGGAGGTACCAGTACATTGTTATCACTTCGATTAATCCCATTGTCGATGGTCGATGTTGCCTTTTGTTTTGCTGGGAGGAAACTGTGGTCTTTTTGTGTGTTTGTCGGCTGGTTGATAAGCCATGAACTCATTTCAACTTATTTTTCTAAGGAGGAAAATAAGTAGGAATGAGTTTATGTCTTACTCTAGTTGAGTATCGAAAAGTGGAAGGGATTCGCTGTGTTTTTGATACGCTGAGATTTTAGTATCAAACATATAGCAAATCCCTTTCACGTAACGCATCGAAAAGTGCAAGGGATACACTATGTTTTTGATACGCTGAGACTTTAGTATCAAACATATAGTGTATCCCTTTCATGTTAATCCATCAAAAATTTCATGTTTTACTTAGTACCATGGCGCGCATTTCAGTCTTTTCAGTCTTTACGTTGGAGAATAATTAACAAGATTCCAAATTCCTGGAAAGACCGGCATCGAGCTGGCCGTGCTCTCGGTCTGTCCGTTGAAATTCGGATTCCCGTTATTATAGAATGATAGAATTCCGGAATCTATGAGTTTAGCACTTCTATAATAACGGGAATCACTCATTACTTCGTACATCATAGTAGTAACTATTAAGGATATGACAACAACATGTCTTTATCATGGAAATAGGTTCGGTATGTACGGTACGTAGTATGTCATACGTTAATTCTGTAGTACGTTTCAATACCGTTATCATTATCGTCTGTCGGCTCGATCGGCTTTTATCTTTTNGGTACTGGTATGTGTCCCTGGTTTTGCGCGTCATTTGTTGCCCTCTTGACTTCGCGGTTTCTTTTGGTCGTTTTGTTTCTTAGTATTTCTTTTTTCGTCTTCTGAATAACTTCGAAATCGCTCYAAAAAAATTAGTGGTGTGCATTGAGATTTTCATGATTCTTGATAACTTCGAAGAAGATCGGGGGCGCGACGTGGTTCGTGCCTTTCAAAAAAGGGGGAAATATTTTATGAAGAGTATCTACGAACCGTCCGATCCCTGTTTTGGGGCCTGGCAATTGGCAATAGGCAATGCAATAGATACATATTACTTCGTACATCACAGTAGTAACTATTAAGGATATGACAACAACATGTCTTTATCATGGAAATAGGTTCGGTATGTACGGCACGTAGTATGTCATACGTTAATTCTGTAGTACGTTTCAATACCGTTATCATTATCGTCTGTCGGCTCGATCGGCTTTTATCTTTTCGCGCGGGGCGACACTCCGTCGTTACTCCGTTACGTTCAAAAGCAACGAAGGAGTTGCATGCCACCGATCCAACAATCAATCCGTTTGATCCCCGTTCTCCGYACGGTACAGTATGGGAAGGAGAGGAAGTAATACGATACTCGTGATAGGAGRCGTCGTGCTACGCTGTCTTCAATGAGTTACGAACTTTGTTGGAACAAATCAATCGTCAACCACCAACGAGACTCCTTTACGTTCACAATACCACCATCTGTTTCTAAAAAAATTCAAACCAACGGAGAACACTCTGGCCTCTCAGTATCCCAATCTGATATTCCGAGTGCCATTCCGATCAATCCTTTTATTCAATTCGCMAAYAGTATTACTATCGATATATACCAAGAACAAAGGAGTTTCGACAAAAGMAGTATATTTTTAAACCAAGTTTCTGGTCCACAACGCAGCCAGCACGGTTCAGCGACGGGATAACATCGCACAATTTTGGAAAATAATCCACTGCAGAGCGATCTGAACCTGTCCTCCAACAACAGARTTTTTCTCGTTCATTCCAATTGTAGTTTCACCATGGCTGCATTTTTTTCGATATCGCAACGCAAAACAAACAATGGCGCCAACTTTTCGGGAGACCAGTCGGCTTATCCAAAGAACGAACAATCGATGGATCCATGGAATCTCGGTGTGTCTACGAGCACTAGCACTGCGGAAAGCAACRCCGAGTATAGCAGCACCGACGATGCTAGTCGTTACAATTCTCTGAGTGCACCCCCGACGCCGGAAGGCCTGAGGCCTAGAAAGTCGATTCAAAGGATCCGCAAAGAGGTATTCGGCTCTAATCATTACAAGAATGAAAGGATCAACCCTAGGCACAGGCTCCCTCTTAATAATACCAAGGAGACGAACACCCTTTGTCTTTCACAAAGAATTTGTCTTGATTCGTCACCGTTTGCGCCGCAAGTGCAGTCCCCTGCACCGCCTTTTTCTTCGTCTGGTCCCTCGTTCCAGAGGCAGCCGAACATTGCGGTTCTTCCACCGTTTTACCATCAACGTGCGACGTCGTCAATSAATTCAAGCTCTTCTTTTTATGAACAATCAATAGAAGAAAATGGTCATATTAACGATGAGGATTTTGAAATGGATTCTTCTTTGGACTACAGCTACTCCCGTCGAAATCAAGTCGCTGTATCTCCCGACCTAAACAGARGTGGCAGGGCCAAAACAGCCGTTGGAGCGCTCCTTGTGGCAATGACCGAGACATGTGACCAACCAATRGTTGGGAATGATTTCAAACCTAAAATCCAGAATGAAATATCTCGCCATTCTATTTTGCCGCCACGTACATGGTTGGACAATCACCCGAGAGATGAAAAGTACCTGGCAAATCGCTATGCCGACGAAGATGATACTATYCGTGAGGATTTCGATGAATTCGTCGAGCGAGGCCATGCTTATCAYGAAGATAATCAATCTTCTCTCCACGCGTCTCCGTCTTCTTTGCRACGGAAGGCTTACGATGCTTCCTGGGCACACCAGCGCGAAAAACATGAACAAGACACAAGTTTTACTCGAAGGATCCTTGGCGACGATCCAAGCTCCTCCCGGTTAGAGGAAAGGTCTATTGTAGATCAATGCACGTACAATTTCAACTCTATCATGACGGAAGAGAAACTAGATATGAATGCCGCTGGTGCTCCCCGTATTTTGTCATTAATCAAAGACACCGACGGAATGGATCTCAGTGCTATTAGTCACTCTCTCCATCAGAATGTTATCGAGAGTGTCAATACTAGCTTGGCCGATACAGTGGATGACCAAGAAGACGAATACCAAGAAATTCCCAGATACTACCAAGCATTGACTGATGACATTCCAGCCCGTAATGTCGCCAATGATGATGCCCTTCTTCTTGCAAAAGCACAGAATGAAAGACAACGTAAGGAAAATCTCCTTAGATCTGTATTTGAACGTCTGCAAGGAAGCTTAGATGTGCTGAGAGAAGTTTACCCACAGAGCACTATAGACAACTCGTTCTTCTTAGACATGGGAAAAGCTGGGATTGTAATTTACAATTTCTTGGAGACCTTGTTGGCGGGATTGGAAAACAACGACTCCTGTGAAGCGCAACGGCGAGCTCTTCGATTTTGTATGTCCATCCTGCAAAACACGGAAGTGCTTCACCATCGTCAAAAGTAAGTTACATGAGAGAACTGCTTAGATTTTGCYTGGATCATTTTTCAACTCAAAATGTATCTGACCTGATTAATTTTTTTACTTTCCTTCGTGATCATTTTCAATGAACAATCTATAGCCCTTTTCYRAATCTATCAAAGCCTCTTTGGGTACCTACTCCAGGTTTCCGAAGCTCTCTCGGTTTAGAGGAAGAGCCTCAGAGTCCACCAAGTGTTGCTCGGGGTGCWGACACTTCGCTGTTTTCTCTACCTTCCGATTCTGCAAATGATGCCACACCTCACACATCCAATGTGAGTATCACTTCTACATTGACGACAATAGTCTCGCCAGAAAAGTATGGATCTGACGTTTACAAACTAAAACTTGGAATCCGAAAGACGATTGAATCCCTTGCGMGGCTGCTCCACAAGCTTGAAGCTTCTTGCGTAAACTTGAAATCGGTGATGACAACAACCGAAAATTCAATGGTTGTAGGGAATATTCTACGCATCTACTTTGACCTCATCAATCTTCCCTTGGTCGATTTAGAGTGGATTACAGACTCGTTTGAGATTGATTTTACCAAACAACAATTTTTGTCGCGAACTGTATCCGCTGATCAAGGTGTAGCTGCTTCTGCGTTGGCGCACACTCGTCCTTTTGTCCMCGACAACGAGAGAAATGAAGCCAAGGAATCTATTCCATTCACAAGAGACGATTTGAGGATCAACGTAGTGCAATGCAACAACGAGAATGTTGATGATAACAACYACATCCAAAGTATAGAATGTGATTTATGGAGCCCGACAACCAATGATATGAGGAGTTTGGTATCTCCTGACAGTACTGAAGCAACCATAAATGCTACAAATGGTGATTACGCTGCATTGGTGGACACTGAGGAACCTGTTGACGACTTGAGACGCACTGTTGGTAGTTTCGACTACGACAGGTCCGAAGAAGAAAGAGAGGAGGCTCCGCAAGGGGATGAAAATGAGGACCAACGGGATTACAGGGGTGCTTTCCCCGCCACTTTTGGTCGGCGGGTGGTGGTGCAACGCCCGAGAAAAAGTCGATTTTGGAAGAAACGTTTTTTGGCGCTGAAAAACAGAGGACGACAGGTTACGGCCGAGTAGCCAGTCAGTTTCGTAAAGTGTCCAACCAAGAATTTKTCAAAACGAATACAATAGATTGTAAAGTATAGAAAAAAACGCAACCTTACTATTGCATGACAAGCATCGAATAATTTTCGGGAAATACTGGAGAGTGACTTTTGACACGCTTTCGAAGCAATTTCTCTTGTATTAATAATTTCAATCATTACAAKAGTTTTTGGCCCTCCTTTTCTACCCACCGCTGATGGGTGGAATCAAGGCTACCGTGTCTCGTTCCCGTAGTGGCAAAACCTGACCTTTGGTAACATATTCTTCGTTCAGTGCCAGGGTCAGATTATCCTCATCCTGGACCATGTTCGCTAGCTTTGGGTAGAGAGAGGCCAGTTTTTGGCGGAGGCTCTGTGTGTTGGCCTCGTCTGTCGTCAGCTCGAGGGTCGTCGTGGACAGCCCCCCTGCGGCCTCTCGCGCCGACGCGAAGAAAAGGACCTGAATTCGAACGCTTCCGGACATTCGAAACGAGGTAGGTGGGAGGAAAGATTGATCGATTCGTTTGGCCGATCTAGCGCGCCCGTACTGATTTTTTATTGAAACTCTTCGAATGATATCACTGCGACAAATGGGATAGACGTGTTGGGGGTGAGAGMCATGACCATTACAGCACTCGTAGTACAAGTACGGACCTCCGGGGCAATGAACGGTACGTACATACCGGTGTTGTTGTTCACGATTTTGAAGTTTTTCGGCTTCTTCTGCAAGAGTGTCAAAAATTGTTGGGTGTACGGTACGGGAGTTTTATGTTTTCCTCCTACGGAGGACTACGGAGAGTACGTATCGTACTGTGTGCGGTCCTTCTACTAACTTCTACTCTACCGTACGTACTGTACGTACGTACCGTTATGTGCTTCCTAAGGATTAAGGATAGCATATCACAGTACTACCTACGATCCATATGATGAATGTTATGTCTGGCGAAGCCCTAAAACGCCTGCCGTGCTTCACCCGACTAAACAAATTCCGAGAGTGTCATCTCGTGTTGGCCACAGTACGGTACAGTCCTACTCGTACGGGTAGATGTAGTAGAATCACTACGTACCACAACGGACCGTCCAACTATTGTGCAGTACGAAGTAATAAATTTTTGAACGGTTCTTTTTGTACGGTACGGTATGGTTGTAASGTTCGTTCGTAGCGGAAAAGGTAAGTRCGAGACCAGGAAGTCAGCCCAACCGCAACGAAGCACACGAATCAGATAGATATCCGAACTATCAAAAAACGTCCCATCTTCACACTTTMAGAAGACCAACATAAAGAGGTAAGACATTCCGTCCCCCGTCATATGAAAAGAGGAGGATATTGGAAAGTAGATGCATGTGAAGCATGCTGTTGTGGAATCCGTGGTAGAAGATAGCCAGAACCGAAAACGAAGCCGACATGATCCGATGATGTTCTCAGTGTTCCCTCCGTTCAGCGGATGGCATCCGGAATTTGATTTCCCGGTCATTTTGAACCATCCTCGGGCTGTCATGGTCGCAATAGCAACGAACAAAGCGCTGGCCTCAATGCGACTAGCTTCATTGTCGGYGACGCCCTCCTGCGACCCAACCGCTACTATTCGATCTCAATCACCATCTTCGGTCATTTCTTGAAGAAAGCTACCTTAGTTCCTCACAGAGCACGCGCGGGTACTTAACGGATACCGCAGAACGGCGGCGATACTAAACTTCAGATAGTGAAATCCAACAAATGCTGTTTTCATCGTTCATCTTTTCTCACCAACTCTTCTTGTCTTTATGYCATCTACCGATACACATAACRACATCACACAACAACACCTATTTATATCGCTCTACCKCATTTCAGCAAATAAAAACAACAAAACAAATWAATCACAATGAGTGTTGAAATGGAAACTTGCCCGGCCTCTGCGCCCTTCTTCGGTTTCATGGGTGTCACTTCTGCCCTCGTTTTCGCCAACATCGGTGCCGCTTACGGAACTGCCAAGTCTGGTGTCGGTATCTCGTCCATGGGAGTCATGAATCCTGGTTTGGTCATGCGTAACATTATTCCAGTTGTCATGGCGGGAGTTTTGGGTATCTACGGTCTCATCGTTGCCGTTATCATCCAGGGATCCATCGTGGCTCCTCAAAACGGCCTTTCCCAATATTCTTTATACACCGGTTTTGCTCACTTGGCCGCCGGCCTTTGCTGTGGACTGTCCGGCCTGGCGGCTGGTATGGCCATYGGAATTGTCGGAGATGCCGGAGTACGAGCCGTTGGACAACAAGAGAAGCTTTTCGTTGGTATGATTTTGATCTTGATTTTTGCAGAAGCCCTCGGTCTTTACGGATTAATTGTCGCCCTTATCTTGTCGCAGAACTCTTTCGTATGTGAAGGAAATAACTAAGGGGATTTGTTTTWCCGGTAACCAAGCTGCGGTAATGACTTCGCTATTTGCCGACTCCCCTTATTGTACCCKATGTGAGGACKACATATATTAGARTAGTCGYACGAAAAAACACACTTTTAACAATAGCTCATGAACACTTTAGCTGAAACGATGGTTTGGACCTCACCAAAATTTCCATTCTTTGATAGTAGAACTCGCTGTTGTCGACTACGATTTWGTGACCATACAATATGCATTGCGAMRAAGATMTTTTGAAACTGAGCTATAGACTTGAATGRAAATGTTGRAAGTCGTTTCGAAATTAATGGATRCTTCGAATGATTYTTWCCAGGGCTAAAAATTAAGAAAATTCAGAGTTGACTTCGCCTGTTATAAACCTGAGCTAATWGCTACGAAATAAGCCATCCGTTCGACACTCTTTGGTGACATTTATGAAGTCACTGATCGTTTCACAAGACTCAGGATGCTGTTGATTGCTACCACATGATCGCAGCAGACCGTTATCTTGCCTCCTCCTTGGTTGGCTTCGATCTTAACCAAAACTGGTTCTTTATTTGCAGGAAGAAGTCCCATCAACCGAAGCTTCTTGTCTGATGAGAAGGTACCATTCCCTATTGTCTTCAACGATGAATTCTTGACCACAGAAGTGGATACGGAAGTGATAGGCAGCGATGTTGTGTACGGCGACTCGATGCGTTGAAAACCTTGCATTCTGCTCATTGCTAAATCGAACTCCTGGATCGAAAGAATTCTGCTAGGAGGCAACAAGAGCTCGCCAACACTGGGTTTGAATTCAATGGGGACACTTCCTCCAAAACCCTGTTTCACTTCAATTCGACCAACCAAATCACCCTCTCGATTGGACATCGAAGCAAACTCAAATATCAATGCAGCACTAATTGATTCATTGGCTTTCAATTCCATTATTTCTGGGGGACACAAAGTTTTCTTTGTTGCGTAGGCACCGGTGGAGGCTGAACGGGGCAACACCTTGATCCGACGGATCGGGGTAGCATCTGATTTTCTACCATATTATTTAAAGTTGCAGAGAGAGAGAGAGCATAAATATTGGAAGAGAGGAAGGTAGTGCTGAGTAAGCTCACGTCACAGCATCGTCACACCTATCGTTCTTTCTTCGTAACACGATACAAAAACGTACTTATTGCTGAATTCAAGTTGTACACAAACAGCATTTGCGTTTGAGGGATTGATGTTGCTCGATTGCAGTTGGTTGTCTTTGGTAAGACCACGTAGATATCGAGATTTTACAGATAGTCCCCCRCAGAGCTCTGGTCGAACAAGCTGAGTCCACGCGCCCGAGTCTCTTTCGAAATTGACACCTTGATCTTCTATTTTAATAGGCTCCATGGTGAGACCTTTGAAATCGTCCATAGCGGAAGAACTCGAAGTAGGACGCTGATCCACASTGGAAGCAAATCTATTGTTTGTAGACGTCATACCAAGGAGATTGCCGTCTTTCTGGACGTGGTTCGGAATTCCTCCGTGGTGTCCTGACGTCATAGAATTTTTWAGCGGTATGATAGGACTTTCGAYACTCGATTCGTCATCACTTTCGTCGCTTTCAGAAGAGTCGTCAGATGACGACTCCACAGTCGTGCATTTAGGTTCACATGCCCTGGAAATGGATGAGTTTGGAATGGAGGGCATATTTGTTAGACCCATCGGTTGAAACAAGTTGTTTTGGAAACCATTTGTTGCGACTGAAGTAGGTGCYGCGACTCTCAAGTTTCTTTTATCACTCTCATCAGAGCTGCTGCTAGAGTCATCGCTATCGCTTTCACTGTCGCCTGAGGACGATTCACTTGAGTCGCTCCCAGATGAACTTGAACTAGAATCTGACGAATCATCACTGCTGCTATCTTCATCGTTGTCATCGTCATAGAATCCAGGCATTTCTCTTATGTTATCAGGGCCGGACTCCGAAAAGTTGTGCGCTAGCTGTTCTTTCGCGACCTGGATCGGTTCACGCAGTGCAGTCGGACTATTTTTCGCTGCCCATTGTGGAAGCGACGTGGAGGGCCCACGAGCTCGGTGGCCAACAAGACTGCTGAGAGTCCCAAACCGGAAAGATGTTGTATCGATAATGGTTTCGCCTTCAATTGGTAGGTAAGAAGGAGTAGGCTTATTTGCCAAAAGAATCGCTTTCGATTGTCCGAGATCCAATTTGATGGCGCCAGATCGTTCGTCCAATCCCGATGTATCGTGTTTCAAACCAATCGATGCATGGAGTAGAGAACTCTCAAAACGTGCTCTGTCTTTGACGTCGGGGTTCACGTCCAACCTTCCCATTGCCAAGATGTGTTCGCATAARGWAGTTTCTGATTTCAGGCCAGTGGACGGGCCAAAYGATATCCAAACCTTACTCGCAAAATGAAGAGATTGCTCCTTCTCAGTAACGTTGAAGTGGGGGAAACAACTATCCACCAGCCGGAGCAGCTCCTGTCTAACTTTAGAGATGTCGTGTGCTCCATGCATCCACGAAGTATTGAATGATGGACTATTGGCCATCCATTCTCCCACAATCCAAAGAGCAGAAGAAAGAGCTGCTGATCTCAAGTCCACTGATAGCTTTTCTATGTCTGAAACTTCTTTTTCTTCATCGTCACTCTCCTCGTCGACTTCGAGTATCAATTCTTTTTGACGGCTCGATAAAGAGCCAGCGAGCAACAACAAGATTCGCCGCATGGCATACGCTCGAACTTGATTCGGATCTTGGACCACGAAAGTCGAACCATCGCCGAGAGTAGCGGATGCATTTAACGATACAAGAATTGACTCCATTACCATAACAGCTTCTCCAACAACRATCCTACTTTCGCTAACTTGGGTCACAACAGAAAGGCCATAAAGTGCATCCAGCGCAACCTCGCAGGCTGCCTGTCGTTCTCTAACGGACATTCCGTTTGACTCGCCGTGACGATCGTATACAATCTGAGCAATTTCAACAACACGACCCACTGCTCGRATAGATGCTGTAGCGAATGCCTTATCACCGTCACGAATGTAAGATCGAAGCTCGTTGAGTACTGCCTTGATGGCAGCAGGTTCAAGAGCCAAGGAAACAAGAATGTCAATTTTGATYAGGCGGGTAAACGGTGGATCCAAAGCCTGGATAAAATTTGCAAGAAAAAGGGTGAGGGACTTAACTCAAAACCCGATTTTATTCAACAAAACTAGCTGTTTTCAATAAMTCAACCTACCTTCACAAAAAAGTCTGACAAAAATGGAGCAAATGCCGAAGGACAATCTCGCACCAAGACCCGAATCGATGTCAAAACGATGTATTGGATTTCTCGTCGTCCACGGTGAATGCGCACCAAAGCTTTTCCAATTGCAGATCTAGCTTTAATGCTTGACACTCCACAGTAGTAGTGAAGAGAGCAGACGGACAAAACTACGCCAGCATTTCTACTCTTGAGGAGAGGCATAGATGATATCAAGAGGAGTTGGTGATCGAGATCCAAATTTTTCAGGTCGGAATCGATATCTGTGTTGGCAAGAACATTGAGTGGCTCGGGACTGGTGTTTGCGCTTGCCATAACAGTACCAATCACAGGGGGCTGACGCATGGCACTGGCAGTCGAGATAGTACGCGTGACGACTTCTTCMCCTGTGGAGTCATCTTCTTCGTCAGAATAGAAACCCTTCGTAACCTGTCGAATCACATGGGTTTTATCCTTGAAACCGCCGGTATTGCTGYTGCTTTGGATAACATCTCTAAACCCACCACCACCACCAGTGTCTAACTTCGTTTCTTGGAACAACGGAACAGAGTGGGCTCCCAGTGCCGTTTTCTCAGATTTGGTTGTTGTCTGTTGCGCTCCGGTCGAGAGTTTTCGATGGACACGTCGTTCCTGATCGATGAGTTCGGCTTCACCCTGCTTCAACGCCTTGGGCTCCTTGAAAAATCGCCGACAATAACGAGCCAACAAATCGATGATGACAACTTGCCCCCATTCGTCCATATCGGTCAGCAAGTGGCATATTTTTCGGTACGACGAGTGCAAAAGTTCCAGTCGATCGGGACACAATTCGCGGAAAGCCACAAGCGCAGATGTCAGCACCATGGTACTGGAATCTTTATCCAGGAATTCTTCTTTCATCAGTTGTAACATCATTTCTCGCTGCATCTCATCGCACCTCGGAACCAATTTAGCCAGTGCATTGGCAGCACACTTGCGAACGTACGGAGAGGAATCACTAGCACATTTTTGAACCCCAAGGATTTGAATCTGTAAGATGTCATTGATTCGAATCGACGATAGTACTCTTAGCGCAAGAGCTCGAATAAGCTGCTCCTGGTCGGAGAGTCCTCGTTGGAATGCGTTGATGGAAAGGAGAGAGAGTTCCCGAGTTGTGTCGTCATGATCTGCGTATTGAACCAGATACATATAAACCATCTTTCGGACTTCGAGGGAGTTAGCCCCAGCCAGTTTCACCACATGGGGATAGAAGTCAGAAACATCTCTGCCTTTACTTATRGAAGCTAGTAACCATTTCATGCCTCTTTGAAGAACTGGGGTGGAATTCGGATTGCTCGGGTCGCTCGCGCTCAACTCATTGCGAATCGTGGTCGGAGATATCGTTTCTTCCCAATACTGCGAGTCACCAAGGGTGCTGAGGGCTGATGCTAGCTGTGAATTCAAAAATTCTGTTGGATCMGGCCCAACTGCAGCAACGGCTGAGTTCATGACCATTCCAGCAGCCTTGTTGACGTCACTTATAACATCGCTGCTTATCATCGTAATATTATTGGGCTCGACAAAAATTACGGTYCTTCTCTTGCTTTGAAAGGTCGGTCGTTTTCACTGCTAGAAGTGCTATCTGATACGTATTACTGCGTGAACTATTTCACCTGCAGTAGTCACGAAAAAAGACTTGCAGCGTGAAGAATACAGATGMTGACTATCGAGAATAGAGAGACCAGATGGTGTTGCTGCTGTTTTGATACTTTTGTGCGGAGCGTGTTGCATCTTTTCAAGTCATCGACACAACTTTTATCACTTTTCTCGTTTCCGCTTGGATCTTCCCCGTCTTCTTCCTACCKGTATGCATCGTACKGGCAAGTCTTGTTCGTGTTGGGGGAGCATAGKTTTTCGTAMTAGCGGAGTACCGCACTTCTTTCCAACCCCTAAATTGGAAATCAGTTCTTTCCTGGTGCACTGCCCTACAAATGGAAACCAAAACATGGAAAAATCTCAAACAAATGATGTCCAAACTGTGCTAGTAGGCTTTACATTCCAGAGTACTTGTAGTTGCTGTCACCATTTT